>JAVQJX010051335.1:0-14457 GCA_036025115.1 Ambassis agassizii
CCCCCCCCCCCTCCCTCCCGGCTGCACGCTTACTTGCATGAGGATTTTCAAAAAAAGAACCTCTTTGGATTACACTTTTAATTAACGACGGATTATACCTGATCTTTGGAGAAGTTTGGCAATGAAGGTGTAATTTCCCATCATGCCTTCCTGCAGCAGGGTTTATACCCGTCACTCTCCTCATAATAAAGTTGTGTTCAGAGCTTCAGCCGTCCTGCTGAGCTTCGTGCAGCATGTTTACAGTGTTCTGAATGTGGATGAATGATGTGTTAATGTTTTGTTTTGTGTTGGTTCTGTAGGTGTCATAGTTCCTGTAGGCCCAGAGGTAGTTAGTCTCTTTTTAAATGCCTCAGATTAAATCAAAATGTCTGTTAATCGCACTGCACCAGCTAACTCAACTCTCTGTCCATCTATCAGGTAATCTCAGGAGACGTTGGCCCCAAAGGAGACAGGGTAGGTTCCACACACACACACACACACACACACACACACACACACACACACACACACACCGCGTCTGATTTGTTTGTAGGATCAGAGAGTCTCCGCATCCTGTGTGTTTTCATATAAAGCCACTTTTTGCTGAGTAAAAATACAAACTGTCTGTTAGAGCTGATTGATCTGCTCTGTTTGTCCATGAGCTTCAGTAATTAGGTCACAAGGTCAGCAGGTCACTGCGGGTTCAGAGGTCACATAGAGCAGCAGCAGCAGTGATTCAGATCGCCCCCTCCCTCCTGTTGTTATGATAACAGTGCGCCTCCTCTTTTCCAACAGGGTCTTCCTGGTCCTCCTGGCAATGATGGAATCCCCGGACAGCCCGGCCTCCCCGGCCCTCCAGGCCCCCCAGGCCCCCCTGGCCTTGGCGGAGTAAGTATCACGCGGTCATGGAGGAGACAACAGTTAAGAGATTTATGTTCTGCAGTCCAACATGAGACAGAGCTCAGGTGTACTGAACATCTCAGCAGTTTAGTTTAGTTTAGTGACTTTGATTTGCTGTTAGGAAGAGTTCAGATGAAATGTCCTACACGTCTGACTCTGTCCTCCCTGTGTCCTCCCTGTGTCCTCTCCCCTCACAGAACTTCTCTCCTCAAATGAGCTACACTGATCACTCCAAATCCAGCGGCCCACCTGTTCCTGGTCCCATGGTATGAGGATCTTTCTCTCTCTGTCTCTCCTCTACAACATGTAACAGACTGTAATTAACCGTTTGTTCTTCATCTACAGGGTCCTATGGGTTCTCGTGGTCCTCCTGGACCTTCTGGCTCCAGTGTAAGTATCTGTTGATCAGCTAGGTGACAGCATGCTCACACTGCTCCCTCCAAATCAATCTCGTCTATCAGATCTGTGACATGTTGTGTTGATGTGTTGTTCAGGGTCCTCAGGGTTTCACTGGACCCCCTGGAGAGCCTGGTGAGCCTGGTGCTGCTGTGAGTATAGATAATCTTCCTGCTGTGTGTGATCCGGATGCATGTCCTGTTTCCTGTCCCCAGCAGACACTCACCTTGACTCTGAACTGTTCCCTCTGTGCTAACGCTGACATTTGTGGCTCTTTTCAGGGTCCCATGGGTTCCCGTGGTCCCTCTGGTCCCCCTGGAAAGAACGGCGATGATGTAAGTGATTTACTGACTGTTTATTTCCCGTCCACTCACATGTTCTCACTCTAGCCGTCTGTCTGTGTGTGTGTCCTCCTCAGGGTGAGCCTGGCAAACCTGGTCGCCCCGGTGAGCGCGGAGCTGCTGGCCCTCAGGTGAGTGAGGCCCGCTGAGAGGTCAGCCAGGACGAGTCCTCTATCTACAGTATGTCACAATGTGGATCGTTTAAAGCTCGTGTTAGACACACTTCCTGTTTTCTCGTGCAGGGTGCTCGTGGATTCCCCGGAACCCCCGGACTCCCCGGCATCAAGGGACACAGAGTGAGTCTGCAGAAGAATGAGTACGAGTTTTTTTTTTTTTTTTGGAGTGGTGACTCACTGATTTCTGTGTGCAGGGATTCAGCGGTCTGGATGGAGCCAAGGGAGACGCCGGTCCTGCTGGTCCTAAGGTAGAAGCAGCAGACCATGAGGACTCAGTGTTTGAGTTTGGATCTTTCAGAGTTAACGTTCCTTTTGTGTCTGTCTGCAGGGAGAGGGCGGTGCTCCTGGTGAGAACGGAATCCCCGGAGCAATGGTGGGTTTGAGCCGTCACGGTTTGATCCTGTTAAAGGGACTCCACATGCTAACGGTGTTTTTATGTTTCAGGGCGCTCGTGGTCTCCCCGGTGAGAGAGGCCGCCCTGGACCTCCCGGCCCCGCTGTAAGCAGCTCTCCTCTTCCTCCTCTTCCTCCTCTCCTGAATGTTTGATGTAATGTCCTCCCTCTCCTCTGCAGGGTGCTCGTGGTAATGATGGAAACACCGGCGCCGCTGGTCCTCCTGTAAGTCCTGTGTTCTTTCTTCCTGCAGGTTATTTATAGATTATTAATCTAGACACAAACTGATGTTATGAACGGATTATTACAGATGTTAACATGGTTTGTGCTTTATTTTTAGGGACCTACCGGACCCGCCGGTCCCCCTGGATTCCCTGGTGGTGCTGGTGCTAAGGTGAGACACCCAGCAGGTTTGACACATCTGATCAGGTTATATCGGCCCCAGATTAGCAGATTATTAGTGCAGCAGCCTCCTCCCGTCCTGACCGGCTGTGCCAGAATCTCTCTGTTAGAAAAAGAATCCCTCATTAGTTCTTACATTAGAAACTATGGGGGAGGGGGAGGAGTGTGCCTGATGAGCACAAGAGTGAGACAAAACTCACTCTGCCTCATCAGCCATTAAGGTGCAACATAACCACACCTGTCAGCCACCAGATGGCAGCAGCAGTCCTCTGACAGCACCTTCCTCAGGCTCCTCCTGATGCTGTTAGTGATGGTCTATTTTAATAACGTGTCTCATGTCAGAGTTATTTTTAGAATCACGAGCAGAAGCAGCAGGCAGTGATGAAAGAGCTTCAATCAGGGGGCGGCAGTAGTTCAGTCCATAGACGTTGAAGCAGAGGGTCGCCGTTTCGAGTCCAGCCCTGGACACATGGAGGTGGGCTGGTAGCTGGAGAGGTGCCAGCTCACCTCCGGAGAGTCACTGCTGATGTGCCCCTGAGCAAGGCACCAACCCCCCCCCCCTGCTCGTGGCTGCCTGTGGCGCCTGTAATTTCCCTTCGGGGATCAATAGAGTATGATTCTATTCTATTCTATTCTCAAGACTTTATTTGTGTTTCAAAGACTTTAGTTTTTTGTGTTGTTGACCTCTTATTACACAAATTTACTCATACTACTCTATATTCAGCCATGTGTGTGTGTGTGTGTGTGTGTGTGTGTGTGTGTGTGTGTGTGTGTGTGTGTGTGTGTGTGTGAGCACTCACCACAGTGTCACAGGATCAGATCTCTGAGATGTCACTGCTTCCTCCTCAGGGAGAGACTGGTCCTCAGGGAGGCCGTGGACCCGAGGGACCCCAGGGAGCCCGTGGTGAGTCTGGTAACCCAGGACCTGCTGGACCCGCCGGACCTGCTGTGAGTAGATGCTGCAGCGTTTTACACACAGTCGCAGTTTTATTCAGATGTTGTAACGTTCTGTTCGCTCCTCGTTGAACAGGGCTCTCCTGGATCTGACGGTCAGCCTGGTGCAAAGGGCTCTCCTGTAAGTGTCACACTGCTCAGTGCTGTTCATCTACTCAGCTCCTGCACAGGAACTGTTCTTACACACTGACCTCTCCGTCCCACAGGGTCTTGCTGGTATTGCTGGTGCTCCTGGTTTCCCCGGTTCTCGTGGTCCTCCTGGAGCTCAGGGTGCTGCTGGTGCTCCTGGTCCCAAGGGTAACAATGTGAGTGCAGAGTGATGAGTGGACTTTGGCAGATCACCTGACAGGTGACAATAAACCTGACCATGAAATGCGTGCTTCTGCCCACAGGGTGACCCCGGTGCTCCTGGTCCTAAGGGAGAGCCTGGTGCTAAGGGAGAGACTGTGAGTCTGACTGATCCTCTGCTGGTTTCCTCTCACTTTTTTAACTGGCTGCTTTGACTGACTTTGTGCCTCCTTCAGGGTCCAGCTGGAATTCAGGGACTTCCTGGCCCCTCTGGTGAGGAGGGCAAGAGAGGACCCCGTGGAGAGCCCGGTGGTGCTGGACCCCGTGGACCCCCTGGAGAGCGTGTACGTTACACCGGGCTCTGACTGAGTGTCTCTGAAATCCCCGGGGATTCAGGCCTGCGGGTCAGGTAGTGACGGTCTGTGCCTGTCTTTCAGGGTGCTCCTGGTGCTCGTGGTTTCCCTGGTGCTGATGGAGCTGCTGGTGGAAAGGTGAGTCCGTCTCTCTACGCCACAGGTTCTGTTTAACCAGAGAGCGCCTGCTGACCCCTCTCCTCCTGTGACAGGGTGCCCCTGGTGAGCGTGGTGCCCCCGGCGCAATGGGATCTCAAGGAGCCACCGGTGAGGGTGGAAGCCCCGGTGCCCCTGGTGCTCCTGGATCCAAGGTGAGAGGATGTGCTGATGAACCATGACGGAGGCTCTGTTTGATCCTGGCGTGTCTGACATGTGGTCTGGTTTCTGCAGGGTGTGACTGGCAGCCCCGGTAGCCCCGGCCCTGATGGCAAAGCTGGACCTGCTGTAAGTACAGATGAATATACATGTGAGTCAGAGGGAGGGATGGAAGCTGTAAAGGATGTTCTCCATGATGTTTAGGGTGCTCCTGGACAAGATGGCCGCCCCGGACCTCCTGGCCCCTCTGGAGCCCGAGGACAGCCTGGTGTGATGGGATTCCCTGGACCTAAAGGACCTTCTGTGAGTTCAGAGCTCTGCTCAGAGTCAAACAGGCGCGGTGTGTAGCAGCAGGAGTAACTGTGTGTCTTTGACAGGGTGAGAGTGGAAAGCCCGGTGAGAGAGGCCCTGCTGGAGCTGTTGGTTCTGTTGTAAGTAAAAATCCATTTAAATTGGACTGATGTGATAATAAAACCATGGTGACTAAAGGTGCTGGCTCTCCTCAGGGTGCTCCTGGTAAAGACGGTGACAATGGTGCTCCTGGACCTTCTGGCCCTGCTGTATGTATCCACTCTGCTTTATTTCATTCCATGAGTGTGTCGACCTTCAGATGAGGTGAAACTGTGTGTTCTGTCTGATCAGGGTCCTGCTGGTGAGAAGGGAGAGCAGGGACCTGCTGGTCCTCCTGGATTCCAGGTGGGTGTCTCACGCTCCAGCAGCTTCTGTCTTCTTATGTCTCAGCTGTTCCGCTCACAGTTAAAATGTTGTCTTCATGCAGGGTCTTCCCGGACCCCAAGGTTCAACCGGTGAGACTGGAAAGCCTGGTGAGCAGGTACGAGTCGACCAGCAGGTCTTTGTTTTGTATCATTATCCTGTTTGCACATCATAATAACCTCCTCCTCTTCCTCTCAGGGTCTGCCTGGAGAGGGCGGACCTCCTGGCCCATCTGGACCCAGAGTGAGTCTCTGCTGCATTTCAGGACATTTTTACATCCTCTGGTAAACACAGCATGAAACAAACCTGATGTTTCCTTTCCTGTCCGTCAGGGTGACAGAGGATTCCCTGGTGAGCGCGGTTCCCCTGGTGCTGGTGGTCCCACTGGACCCCGTGGTGCTCCTGGCCCTGCTGGTAACGATGGAGCTAAGGTAAGAAATCTCATAAAATATATGTGTTTTTACTGTGTGTGAATCACAGCTAAGACAGTGACGTGACAAAACATGAACTCCTTCATGAAGATTATAGTGATAAATACTGTCAAATAATCCATTCATGATTAACCTCGTCTGATCTGTGTTACTCTGTGCAGGGAGAGCCCGGTGCTGGTGGTGCCCCCGGTGGTGTCGGCGCCCCCGGTATGCAGGGAATGCCCGGTGAGCGCGGAGCTGGCGGTCTGCCCGGAGCCAAAGGAGAGAGAGTGAGTGTGCCAGCAGCAGGCTACAGGTTCACCAATCATCAGACTCCTCTAACCTGCTGAATGTTTCAGGGAGATGCTGGTGCTAAGGGAGCTGATGGTGCTTCAGGCAAAGATGGCAACCGCGGTCTGACCGGTCCTATTGGAGTCCCCGGACCCCCAGGTGCTCAGGGAGAGAAGGTGAGAGACAGCCACACACACTCATCATCCAAACCAAAGTGTCTGCTGAGCTCCGCCCTTCATCCTCCTCCTCTTCCTCCTCCTTCAGGGTGAGGGCGGCCCCGTTGGAGTTGCTGGACCTACTGGACCTCGTGGTTCCCCTGTGAGTTCTGTGACACACACACTGTTTAATGTCTTTGAAACAAGCTGAGGCCTCTGACTGACCTGTGACTGTGACCCTGCAGGGTGAGCGTGGAGAGACGGGACCCTCTGGACCTGCTGGATTCGCTGGACCTCCTGTGAGTCTTTATAGTGAATTAAATCCTGCAGACACACTCTGACACAGAGGAGTTTGTCTGATGTGTCCTCTCGTCCTCCTTCAGGGTGCTGACGGTCAGCCCGGTAACAAGGGAGAGACTGGAGACACTGGACCCAAGGGAGACGCTGGTGCTCCTGGACCTGGCGGACCTGTTGGAGCTGCTGGTCCTCAGGTAAGACGACGCTGATGGAGTGATACGCAGACAATAATTGTGGGTCACTAATGGTTTGTGTGCACAGGGACCTGCTGGACCTCCTGGAGCTAAGGGTGCCCGTGGTGGTGCTGGACCCCCTGTGAGTATCCATGGCAGCTGAGAGACTCTGAGATTAGTGATGACAGAGTTTGCATTCATTCTGTGTGTCTTCACAGGGTGCCACTGGATTCCCTGGACCCGCTGGCAGAGTTGGCCCCCCTGGCCCTGCTGTGAGTGCCCCCCCCCCCTTCATCACAGACTCATTGACAGATGGTCCTCAGACCTGTTAGTGTGTTAAAGCATCACTGTGTGCCACCTTTCAGGGAGCTGCTGGAGCCCCTGGACCTGTCGGACCTGTTGGCAAAGATGGAGCCAGAGGAGCTCGTGGTGAGACCGGCCCTGCTGGTCGCCCTGGTGAGGCTGGTGCTGCTGGACCTCCAGGACCAGCTGGAGAGAAGGGTTCTCCTGGCTCTGATGGAAACCCTGTGAGTAGCGTTGTTGTCCTGCAGTTGTGTTGCTGATGTGAACAGCGCTCTGACCTCCGTGTGCTCCTCTGCAGGGTTCTTCTGGTCTGCCTGGACCCCAAGGTATTGCTGGACAGCGTGGTATTGTAGGTCTCCCCGGACAGCGTGGAGAGCGCGGTTTCCCTGGTCTGCCTGGACCCTCTGTGAGTGTCCAGAGTCCATTCCTCAGGCTGTGTGGATTTCTGTCAACCAAAATCCAGATTACTGACCCCTCCTGTGCGTCCTCAGGGTGAGCCTGGAAAGCAGGGATCTTCTGGACCTGTTGGTGAGCGTGGACCTCCTGGACCTGCTGGACCCCCCGGACTGTCAGGTGCCCCCGGAGAGGCTGGTCGTGAGGTATGAGCTCTCTCTGGACCTCAGACATACACATTCACTGTCAGACAGTGGTGGCTGACTGTCCCTGTCCTCCCACAGGGATCTGCTGGTCACGATGGTGCCCCTGGTCGCGACGGAGCCTCCGGACCCAAGGTGACCCCCCTGATCACATTGACACATCCACCCTTTTGCTTTCGTCTTTAGCTGCTTCTCACTGGTGGTGTGCTCCTTTAGGGAGACCGTGGTGAGACTGGTATGGCTGGACCCCCTGGACCTCCTGGTGCTCCTGGAGCCCCTGGCGCTGTTGGCCCCTCTGGCAAGAGCGGTGACCGTGGAGAGAGTGTGAGCCCCCTTTCATGCCTGTCTTGAAAACCGTAAGCCTGTAGCTGTGCAGAAATAGACCTTGTGTTGTCCTTTAGGGTCCTGCTGGTCCTGCTGGTCCTTCTGGCCCTGCTGGTGTCCGTGGTCCTGCTGGCCCTGCTGGTGCTAAGGGAGACAGAGGAGAGGCTGGTGAGGCTGGAGACAGAGGCCACAAGGGACACAGAGGATTCACCGGCATGCAGGGTCTGCCCGGACCTGCTGTGAGTAACACACAGACACCAGGTATTTGTCTTCTGTCACTGCAGTGCTCGATAGACCAGGTTTAAAGATCTGTTCCTGCCTGTAGGGAACTTCTGGAGAGAGAGGACCCGCTGGTGCCTCCGGCCCTGCTGGACCCAGAGTAAGTGCATTTCACAGGTTCTGGTTTTAGATATACCTCAGAGTGTGTGTGCAGCATTCTCACCGTCCTCCCTTCACAGGGACCTTCTGGATCTTCTGGTGTCCCTGGTAAGGATGGTGTGAACGGTATGCCTGGACCCATCGGACCCCCTGGACCTCGTGGTCGCAACGGAGAGATGGGAGCCGCTGTAAGTCCTCTTCTTGTCTTTATTTTACTCACAAACCTTCAGACACTGTTTTGAACACTTGGTGTCTCTGAACAGGGTCCTCCTGGACCTCCCGGACCCGCCGGACCTCCTGGACCTCCCGGTGGTGGATTTGACTTCATCGCCCCTCCTGCTCAGGAGAAGGCCCCTGATCCCCTGCGTGGAGGCCACTACCGCGCTGACGACCCCAACATGATGCGCGATCGTGACATGGAGGTCGACACCACCCTGAAGACCCTGACCCAGAAGGTGGAGAAAATCCGCAGCCCTGATGGAACCCAGAAGAGCCCCGCCCGCATGTGCCGCGACCTGAGGATGTGCCACCCTGAGTGGAAGAGCGGTGAGTGCGGGTCTGACAGAGCCTGCGGGCAAGGTGTGGAGTGAGCCCAGCTTTGAACCGTCCTCTGTCCCTGCTCCACAGGCTTGTACTGGGTGGACCCCAACCAGGGCTCTCCTCTGGATGCCATCCAGGTCCACTGCAACATGGAGACTGGTGAGACTTGCATCAACCCTGCCGAGTCCAGCATCCCCATGAAGAACTGGTACCTCAGCAAGAACATCAGAGAGAAGAAGCACGTCTGGTTCAGCGAGTCCATGACCGGCGGATTCCAGGTGAGGACTGATCCTCGCAGCTCTGTGTGTGTGTGTTCATGCTGATGAATCCGGTGACTCTGTCCCTGCTTCTCCCTCCGTCCTGCAGTTCCAGTATGGCAGCAACGGAGCTGATCCCGAGGATGTCAGCATCCAGATGACCTTCATGCGCCTGATGTCCAACCAGGCCTCTCAGAACATCACATACCACTGCAAGAACAGCATCGCCTACATGGACTCCGCCACCGGCAACCTGAAGAAGGCCCTGCTGCTCCAGGGCTCCAACGACATCGAGATCAGAGCCGAGGGCAACAGCCGCTTCACATACAACGTCGGCGAGGATGGCTGCACGGTGAGCGCGCTCCCCACAGTCCCTTTTGCTCCCAATCATGTCGAGCTGCTTTTCTGACCTCCTCTGTGTTTCCCTCCACAGTCACACACTGGCTCATGGGGCAAGACAGTCATCGACTACAAGACAACGAAAACATCTCGCCTGCCCATCATTGACATTGCTCCTATGGATGTTGGTGCACCTGATCAGGAATTTGGCGTCGAAGTCGGCCCAGTTTGCTTCTTGTAAAAATGAAAGAAATATGGACATGACATTGTTGTTTTTTTTCTAGCAGTCATCTCTAAATCCTTTTTTTTCTATGCATTCAAAACTCATTCGGCTGCCATTGGTCCACACGCTTTAAAACCACTCTACTGAAGACGGTGTTTTTTTTCTAATCATGAGAAGTTCCTGGGACTGCTACTTCAACCGAAACCAACCACACGGACACTTTCAAAAGAATCCTTTGTTTCCACTGGCAACAAGAAAATAATATATACTTGTGTAAAAAAAATCCCCCTGGAGATTGAGAGAAAGCAAAACATCCACACACAATGAAACACAGGTGACTTTTGCCATGTTCGAACGCTGCAGAAGGACATTGAAAACAACTAATGATATGTACCATGTCTCTGGTGTTAAATAAATTGTAAAAAGTGTGAAGTGTCTTCTTGTTCTAAATCCATCCTCAGAGGAAGAAGCTCACCTTCACTGTAATGTGTCGATGGCTACCTCATAACAAGAAGTCACCCAACAATCTGTCTCCATTCAAAGGTGCTAAACAATGAGGTCCAGCTCTTGTCATACTGTAACCACTGCCACTAATGCCTGCAGAACCTTTGGTGCTACTCTTGTTGTCTATGCAGTGCAATTGTTTTCTTCTTTAGTGTTGCTTTTATTGACACAGGTGACCCCTGCAGATGTAATGCATGCAACCATGTCTCTGTAGATAAACAAAGCAGGTGACTCTGGTTTCAGTGTTGTGTTCTGTGTGTTCTCTTCACTAAAAACAGAGCTGACAGCACACGCCTCCCGCCCTGTTGTTCATGTTGTTTGTTGTTGAAGGGTTTCTTAGAAAAGAGTTTGAAGCGGACCCACTTTTCATGGTTTTTAAAAGAGAGATTCTGTACTTATTTTGTACATGTATAATAAATCAAGATGTTTTTAATTATTTTGGGTGCTGAAATAAAGCATGTGAAGTGGTCTACTCAGCGGCGGCGTTTTCACTGTCCTCTTTGTGAAACTGTTGTGAAACTGCAGGATCTGACTGAAGCTGTGAGGACGTGTTCACACATCAAACTGTTCCACAGCAAGTTTCACAGTGAAAACAAAGGCCTGAGCAGTGACGCCTGCTGGACAAGCAGTGCAACAACAGCTGCATTAAAAAAATGGCACCACGTGACTGATTTGTATTGATCCTCTGGTGACCCCTGCAGGTGGAAGTGAGTGTTGCTGCTGTACAAAACCTCCTGGAGCCCAGTGAAAACATTCAAACCTTTATTAGATCTTTAAGCTACAAAAAAATTCACACTGTTTAGTCATTTTTGTGGAGCATAAAGAAAAAAAATCATCTCACTGCAAATATAGAAGCATAAACTGTGTCAGGAAACATCCTCACTTCCTGTAGGTAAAAACATGGAGGTTGTTGGAGCCGAGCGGTCACACAGCGTGTTTACCTGGGCAGCGTGTCACTGTACGGATCACTGTGGAGACAGGAGAGCACAGAGTTCAGGGACCTGCTCTAAGCTGCTGTGTCTGCAGTCACATGATGCTGCGCTCACTGCTGGGCCATGATGAGCGGGATGCTGTCGGACTGCAGCGGGGACGCCCTCTCTCCGGTGCGGCTGTTGAACATGGGCAGCGTGGACAGAGGCGGCGGGACGCCCCGGCTCCCGGACATGCTCCTGAGCTCGTCGGTGTTCCCGTGGATGGTGTGATGGTGGAACAGCTGGATCCTGCAGACACACACACACACACACATGCAGTCAGGCCTCCTGTCAGGCTGAGCCCTCCCTCACCACACATCCATACTTACTGGTTTGTTCTGGCGTTCCTTTTTGTGCTGTGAGGAGACAGATCAGAGGTTAGTGGGACGTTCGTCAGTTTAAGACAGTAAAAAGTTTCCCTGGTGGACACGTACACTCCCTCTCGCCTGCCGAACATGATGTAGGCCAGCAGAAGGCACAGGATGATGGCGAGGATCAGGGGCACGATCACCGTCACCATGTAGTCTGGTAAATAGTCTCTGCTGGGGGGAGACTCTGGAGGGTTGAAGTCACCTCCGGCCTCCAAAATCCCGGAGCCAATGGCGGGAGCGGGCGGCTGGGGCTCCAGCTTGGTCAGGTCAAACTGCAGAGAGAGAGAGAGCAGAGGCGTCACAGGCCGACCTGACGGAGGGAGGACTTCCTGTTGGCGGCCTCACCAGCTCCGTCTTGCACCAGCTGATGCAGTTGCTGGGGATGCTGCAGAAGTTGCAGCCTCCGGGCACCTTGACTCTGGTGCTTGACGCGCACTGCCGCTGGTGCTCCGGCGTCACCACCCTCAGGAGGCAGTCTGAGAAAATCTGCTCCGACGCCACCTTCACGTACACCCTGACACAGAGCAGAGTGCGCGTTAACCCAGGACACGACCCCCCCACAGCGGGCCTGGACCAACCTGCCTTTACCCTTCAAAGTGCCCGGCGATGGGGAGGGGCACTCTGCCGCCGCGGTCCAACGCGTTGGTGATGTTAACGACTTCCAAAGCCTCGGTGTCCCACAGCTTCTGCAGGTCCTGCTTTATCTCATCCTGAACAGCAGAGGGCAGCACCTTTTCAATCTCCCTCAGCTGGATGAAGAACTCGGCCTGGTAGGGCAGAAGCTTCTCTGTGGGTGACAGCAGACACATGAGCTCCTCCGTCACTACTAATGTGTCAATATGACGCCGGACAAACGAACCTGGGACCACTTTGATGACCAGAATGTGTCGGGCCGTGTCGTAGCTGCGCTTGTTGACGGCGTAGATCTGTCAGGAAAACAGAGAAAAGTGACAAAGAGTTCTCTTGTGATCAAGACTCCTGACAGTTTATCTTCAGTAAAAAACCTCTGAAGAGGCAGAATGAGCTGCTTTAATGTGTTTACATGCTGCGATTCATTCTGTTTGTGACTCTTCAGAAATGTTTCCTTTTTTCTTCAAAGTCCTGAATCTTTAATCTGTGGGTTTAAAATAGCAGAGGAGCCTGAAGCCTTCAGCTGTGAGCGACGCCTTCCCACCTCGATGATGCTCTTTCCCGGAGACGTCGGCGTGCCGTACAGGAAGCCGTTATCAAAGTGGTGCCTCTGGGTGAAGCGCAGCCACTCGGGGAGGTCCGGATAGCTCTGCCTGTTGCACTTAAACACCATGGGGTCGTCGTACAGGCGCCCAGCTGTGCACACACACACACACACAGAGGATCAGCAGCTGCTGTTTACCGTTTGTGTGTGTGTCAGAATCTGTGTTTTGCCCAAGTCCCCAAAAGTTTTCCTAAATGAGATTTGTCCTCAAAGGTCAGGTTAAAAGTCAGAATCCAAATCCAAATCCAAATTCCCCTTTAATCCAAAATATCAAGTGATTTTGGTAATAAGGGCATCCTTGCACATCTGAAAATTGTGACAGCTTCCCTCTAAACCATTCAGAAAGTGGTGTCCACAAAAGTAGGGAGTTCTGTCATATGTCCACAAAGGTGGCCTAAGTAGGTGTGTGTGTGTGTGTGTGTGTGTGTGTGTGTGTGTGCAGCTCACCGTAGAGCTTCGACAGCGGCTCGAAGTCGTTCTGGAAAGTCTCCCTCATCAGCTCGTAGGTGAAGAACTTCCCCACAGGAATGGTGAACTTTATCTCTGCTTTGGCCCCAAGCAGGCTGACAGCACACACTGAGAGAGACACAGATACCTGAGGGGTTAGAGGACACACACACACACACACACACACACACACACACACAGGACTGCTCTTTACATGAATGTTTTCAGATCAAACTCGCCTGTGAGGAAGAAGAAGCAGCTCCTGCAGCCTGCCATCTTGTTTCAGATGTGATTGACAGAGCCAAGTGGAGAGGGGGGGTTGGGGGGGGACGCTGCTTCATGTCAGAGCTATTTCTGCCTCCCTCACCTAATAACATCCGGAGGGGGCGGAGCCTGGGAGGAGGGGGTCCAGTGTCAGTGTGAAAACATGCTGCTGTTTACATAAAATAAACACTAATAAAGAGCAAATTAAATCCTTTAATAAATGCATATTTACTGCTTTACTCCATCTGTGCAGAATCTTTAGATTTTTACATTAAAAAAATCCTCCAAATGTTTAAAGTAAAACATAAATAAAAAGAGGGAGTGGTCTGTTATAGCGCACGTGATGCTGTGAGTTTCTTCAGAAGTTTGAATAAAAAAAAAAACAACAACTAAAAACTCAGACATGTCTGTGTGAGTCCAGCTGCTTTGTCTGGATCTCTGATGCTTCTGAACGCGGCGCAGATGCAGGAAGCGGCGATGTGGCCTCCGAGTAACGGAGGTCTTATTGGACACGGAGCTTTGACGTGGTGAAGGGACGCGGGGTCCTAAAGCCGGCCGGTTTACTGACACACACACACACTGGCAGCTGGTGTGAATAAACATGGAGGAGTGTGGGGACACATCAGAGCTGCAGTTCCTCCAGTGTCCACTAGAGGGGGGGGGTTAAGTTTTGAGTGACAGGCAGGTTAGGAACTTCCTGTTTCCACCTCAGCTCAGAGGCCATCCAACATGGCGGATGATCTGTCCATATTTATTTTGGATGCAGCCTCTAGTGGACACTTGCAGAACGACATGGAGACACAGCAGGACGCCATCTTAGTGACATCATCACCCACAACAAAAAGTTAAATGAACTAATGTGGGTGTAATTTTGGCAGAAATGAGACTCACATAATAATAATAATAGTTTGTACTTTATGCACTGGTTAGCTGTAGGCTAGTTCATGCTAACAGAGGAGTCCGACAAACTGCCAAATACAGAGAAAGAGGCGGAGTGAAAGGGGAGCTGAGGTGGGCGGGCACTCTGTGACACGTCAACCGCCTGTCAGTCAGCGGTAACGCCCATAATTATGCGTAATTTTAAATCAGAATATAATTAAAACGAGTGAGTTATTATATGAGACCAGAATGGTATTGTACCAGACTGTAAACATGTTTATTTATGCTGTG
>JAVQJX010051415.1:0-11233 GCA_036025115.1 Ambassis agassizii
GGATGGATGGACAGACAGATAGATAGATAGATAGATAGATAGATAGATAGATAGATAGATAGATAGATAGATAGATAGATAGATAGATAGATAGATAGTACTTTAGTCATCCCAAGTTGGGAAATCTAGCTGATGTTGCATCCATGTACAGGCACTTACATGGACATAATGACTAAGGAGCCACAAAAACTAAATTATTCCAAAAGAATATGTCAGGTACTGAAAAGCGATTGAAACAACTGATTATTAAAACGGCTTCAATGCAATCTTTCTGGTTCAAGGTGACACATTGTAACACAATCCTACAAATCTGGACTCACTGTAGTCATTTAGCAGATGATTCTCACATGTCGTCCATCTTAGTGAACATACCTCTCACTCTCACTAAATTTTTGTGGTAAGTATTCTGGCCCTTTAACTCAATAACCTGTGCTGACATCCTGCTCAGGTCTTTTGTCATGTAAATCATCTGACCAGTCAGCCTCTCAGCGACTCCTGGCCGCCTGTGTGGGCAGACTTTCCTTTCCAATCAGCCAACCTCCTCCACTCTCTCAGTTATAGTCTGCTGCTGTGCATCTCTCCCTCTCACCTCTAAGGTTTATATGACTGTGCCTTGATAAATATGTGCATTTGATGACATTATAACAAGGTGCTTAAAAGCGGCCTACTTATCGTTTCCGAGCGGGTGAATAAAAGCAGTCGCCCGGTGTGCACGTTGTTAAATTGAAGAGAGAAAAAAAAGTTATTTTATATTAACTAAGTGCTATTTAACACATTTCAGACTGCGCTACTTCCAGTTAACGTCAAGCCCCCGTCTTAATTGTGAGTCTCATTCTGTGATTTTGATCCTAAACTTGGCTGAAAGCCCTCTGACCACTCTGTGGCAACATCCAGGGCTACTCTAGAGGAAATGTGCTGAAAGTTGGCAATGCCCAGAGCCTTTTCCAGTGAGTCGTAAGAGAGACACCCGCGAAGTTACATTACACCCCTACATGTCAAGCACCGGAGAGGCCACATGAGGTGAACACGGAGGAGAGATGCAAGGTGCAAATACCAAGTCAGTTTTTCCTGTCTGTTATCGCAGTCCACTTATGTTCTGAGTAACTGCACTTCAGTGTTGTAAAGAGTGGTCTTCTGCCTCCACGCAAACACACACACACATCTCACCTAATAAAACACATGCAGATGATTAAAGCTTTTACCTTGCTTGGATGGACCACAAAACAGCGAAAGAAGACAAAATAGCCAAATTGTATTCTCCACCGCCATGTACAGCCTTTGATTTCCACCAGTGGGGTAACAGCGTGCGTCTGTACAATCAGCTATACCGTTATAGCGACATGCATGTGTTGTTGGAATCCGCTATTGTCTCCGCCGGTGCGTATAAGAGTCTCCGTGAATGTTTTAGGTCTCTTTGGTTAACAGTCCCCTGGATTTCCTAACAATACGGTTGCATTAGTCGGGGGAGAGCCGTCGTGTCTCTCGGCGCTTCAACGCCATGTTGCGAACGAATGTTAAGTGTGTGTTAGCTACTGGTTCACACACACACACACACGCACGCATGGACGCACACATGCGTGAGCGCATTTTCGCGCACACGCTTGTTCACCAGACGCTGGCTGGCTGGCTGGCCGTGGCTGGAGTCCTGAAAAGCAGTCGGTGATTTTAACACACACCCCTTTTCTTCGTTTTTGTTCAACTCCATGCTTTTATATTCATTGTAGCTATCCGTTCACATCGGGTATGTTACAGAAAAGCTCTCGCAACATTTTTTTTATTTTTTATTTTACCCCAGTCGCCCCCTCTGTCTGAATGATGAATACGTTACAGGGTAATGCTTCAGTCTCTGCTTGAGCAAAACGTAGTGAGGAGAATGGTCTGGCTAAGTGGTTATCTGTAATGACTGCCAATACGTTACCCTGAATGAACTCAGTGTTGGAGACAGTAGTGTTTTTTGAGTTTATAGCCTGTTCAAAAAATGCGTTTTAATCATGCAATATGTGCTAGAATTCATTCATGATATTTACTCTCAAGGTCTGTATCTTAAAATGTTCTTCAGTCTGTCTGTGCACCTTTGTTAATGGCTGCATGGATGCTTGTCTCAGTTTAAAAAAAAATGGAGTGTAGGGAAGGCGCATGTGCTCCCCTTGCAAGAACTGTCAAGAGGAGGAGGAAAAGAGATTGAGAGGGGGTGGGTTAGTGGTGTGCATCCCAATCAATCAACCAGTTCGCCTCCTGCTCTGAGTGCTGCTGAGGGACCCACCGACTTTTGCATGCAAACACATAGCAGGAGCCAGCTGGAGCCCAGCCTTCCCAGAGCAGACAAAGACTCACGCTCGCAGCATCACCGACACTAGCATCCTTACATTCAGCAGCAAAAACAAAAGCAAGAGGCTTTAACCTGCTACACACAGCAGTTTATAGACACACCAGAGTGGCTACTTATTACACTGTAATGACAATATCATTGTTCTTTGAAGCTGCAGAGTGCCATATTCACCTTTTGATGTGACATCAAAAGCCCATTGCAGATTATTATGCGGCTGCTTTTACTACGATGTATGTGCTTTTAAAGGCAGTTTTTTGTTTTATAAATGGACCTGCCGCATACAAGGAAGGATGTTTTATTTACTACACTACAATGACAAAAAAGAGGCTGTAATAAAGGAGTTCCCTTAGGTAATAATATCTTGTCCAGCCAAATTTCTCAACTCAGTGTATTCATTTAATACTGATGGGAGATTGATTTGAGCTGATGAAATGAAATGGGATGGATGCATTTCCCAGGTGTCTGATTAAAGCAAATGTCGGGGCCATCAGATTATGTGAGTGTATTGGAAAACTAATAGCACTGCTGTGTTCTCTGTGATTGTGTCAAGCTGTAATTTGCCTGCTTCTCATTTTTCCTCCTGAAAAAATAATGAACACATCTATCAACTATCAGCTGCTTGTAAATTTGGATTTTTTGCTCTGTGATCTGCCAAACAGTCTATGTGTATCTGCCTTTCATTAGAAGTCTTAATAAATAAAAGCAATGAACCTATAGCAGAACACATTTGTAAATAGCTCATAAATAACCCAAACAGAATCACAAACACTGATCCGATTGAGGAGATGACCTGTTCCCAGCTATGTTTTCAACTGTGTGTAACTGGATTCCTTTAAAACTACAATCCATGTAGCATGATCCAACAGCAGTTAAAGCCCCAGTTTCAATGTGTTACCAAGTCAAACATGTGTTAATGTGTTTCAAGAGACTGGTGGCTCATAACAAGGGTCCAAAATTATTTCAGAAACATTATTCTAACATGCACAACTCTCTTTTCACTATGAAAAAAAAGTCTCAAAAACTCAATGGGAAAACTGCTGAGAAAATTATTTACACATCTGATGCCCACAGAGACCAATTAGGACAGCAAAGTTGTTGGGCTTGAATCAAACAGCAATAAGTTTTTCTCTTGGCAGTAAGCAGCAGGTTGGCTTATGATGTTTTTCTTTGAAAACCAATTAGATTTTTTGTTTTACTACAAACAACACTCTAATTGGTGTGTGAAGAGCTGAGCAACTGCTCCACACTTGAAAACTTAGAAAAAAGTAATAGTCCAAATGTAATAAGATGGTTTTGTGGTTTATCTCGGGCTCATTTCTAAGGGCTCATTAATGGTGGCTGCCTAAGATAATGACCTACTTATAAATCATTACCAGCATTCATGAAGAACAATTATTTAGTGCCTGCTGATATTTTTTCCAGAGTAGTGGGGTATATCTTTTTTTAAAGAATACATCATTTTTAGAAAAATGTACAGAATATAATGATGGTTTATTATAAGGTTCATTAGCCACTCTGAGAGGGGATGAATCACAAAGTGTTCAAATGGCAACAAGATGCAAGTACCATTAAAAGTTGGCATTTTATGTGTTACATAAATCCTTTGCTTCATTTGACATTTGATAATATTGAGTGCTTTTCTGACCAAACTAACTAGTTGGAAAATAGCATCAATTTAATTCCTACCACCACCATACTAGTGGGCCCTGCTGTTTGAGATTCAGTGTTAGATTATCAGTCTAACTATCAATGAGTTTGTGAGGAAGCCGGTCACTGCTTCAGTTACTGCCGCCATAATTTATGTTCATGATATGAGCTACCATTCCACTTCTTATATTTCTTATTTGGCCCTTGAAATTGTAGCCATTCTATATCAGAAGCATTTAAGAGTCTTTGCAATATCAAGCAAAGGCACATATGAAGAGAGTATTGTATTGAAGTTTAGGAAACTTCAATAGAATTGCTGATAGTTACACTGTGGGTAGCAATATTACATTATGGCTGGTATCACCTTGCGCTCTCCCCACATTTTCCATGGCCTTGTTGTAGGCCACAGGGGCTGCAATCTCTGAGGTCTGTGTATTTAAATGCTGAGTAGGGTAGGCTCAGAGGTGGCTGTTTTTCATCATCTTCAAGGTCAGAGACATCCAACTCCATCTGACAGCAGAGCATCTCTTGAATAGGTAAGAAAAAAGTCACTGATGGGCAGATAAAACACTGCCCCCTTCTGGAGTAACAGGGATTTGATCCTGCCAGAAGCAGATAAATGCATGTATGTCATTCATGTCAACAGTGCAATGAGAGCAATGCTGGAGTACTGAAGTTTAAAAGAGAAGAAAGAAATACATTTGACTGTGACTTTGTCTCATTAGTTTTTTCTCAGGTTGTCTTCATTCATGGTCTGAGGTTCCAACTAAAACTTTCTAATAATAATAGGTTTTCTATTTCAAGCTGGGTTAAATCAAATACTGTGAAATGTTTAGTGAACAAACACTGTATGCTACGGTCCATGGTTCATGTTTGGACATGCAAATGAAGATTGGTGTATGATTGTTTTACCAAAATGTTATTCCACCTCCTTCTGCTGGAGGGGTGCCCTCCACATGCTTGGTCTCAAACAGAGCGTCTCCATAGAAGCTAAGATATCGGTGGCGCATGTACTTAAAGGGTAAGTGGGCAAATGGTTGTCTTCTGGAGGACAATGACACCGGGTGTACTGGAACTGAGTTGAAATGAAGAGCATCAAGCAGAGATGCTGTGTCGAACAACAGACACTTATTTTTACCTTATTTAAGGAACATTTACACACTATCATTAGTGGACATCAGAGAAAAGACTCAGAAAAGAGTCACTTTATTGCATAAATGTCATGTTGGCAAAGTTCATGGGGGGAAAATGTGACATTCCCATTCAAGTCTGTGCAGGGTGAAGCACTGCTGCTGAGCTGATGTAGGGGGTAGGTGGGCTCTGTTACAGAGTTAGACCATTACTCCCCAAAAGAAGTATCACTTGTTTCAATTAGTTCGAAAAGCAGATTCTGAGTCAGAATCTCTGTGAAGATTGTCAAAGTAATGAGCTTGTCTCAATGTTCATGTTCTAGGATTACCTTGTTTCTAGTTTGGAGATGAGAGAAGCAAAGTGAAAGACTAAAGAAACAAGAACGAGATATCACTTCCACCCGTCTGTTGTTTGGATTTCTGTGCAAGGCCTATGGCATGATAGCCTTAGAAACATCTATCAGGAGCTTGTCTAGACTGAAAGTACTTTAGATAAATATTAATGTAGAGAGGAGATGAAAATATGAAAGGTGGAGAAGTGACAGTGTGAGATAAGTGGAGTGAGAAGGGTCAGCTTATATATGAGCTTTCAACCCTCACCAGATTTAATGTGACAGACACTGACAGCTAAGATCTGGGTATACTGTAGTAATTTTTTTGAATTACAGTGAAATACATAAAGTTTAAATTTGGCCCAAGGCTAAATGCATTTAAAAGACATTTGAAGCATGCATTTGAAGCATGATTCAAACGCATTAACAGAGAGATGCACTTTTAACCTTACTGAGAGATATGGAAATGATAAATCTAGGAGGCTAATTTATATTCTCCTGTGTCAGTCTCTGACTGTACAATTATTTGACTGCCATACAAGATTTTTTTTCTGAATGGAAGTCTTTCCGCACTGTATGGTCCAGACTTGCATAAAATATGTAGCAAAGATCTTGAAGGAAATGAATGAAAACTTTTGCATAATTATGTATTATGATGTCAGTGTGAAGATGATATAAAATGTCAGTCTTTCTTATATTAGACAGTTTAAAAACTAATGTTATAGCCAAAAAACAAACAAACAAACAAACAAACAAAACACTTTTAATAGTGGAATAAATTAGAAATACACAATAACCAGCTATCCAGCAGTGGTGGGAGGTATTATTATAGCCGTAGCTCCAAAAAAACATCATTTGTCATTTGTCCCAGTACCACATCCCATTACACCTATAACTATGCCTTTCCCCTCCAACTACATCACCTGGCCTCCTTACTCATTAGCAAACCCCAGAATGTAACCAAGATACAACCAACAAGGGTCGTCTTACCATTTTTGAAATTATAAAAGAATAATAAAAATGGTCAAAAACTACATTATTGTTGTTTATAGATCCCCAAAATAAGACAAACAGGTGGGAAAAAATCCTATTACTTATATTTTCATACTAATTGCAATGATGAGCTCTGTAAATATTACCAATAATAAACCAATGCAAGGATTACAGTGTTCCTCTAGAGCGAAACTTTCTGCAGTGAAAGAGCAGCCCCAGCTGGAGAACTGGAGTCATATGTAGGTCAGCAGCACCTAGTAATTCAAGCCCCACACTCAGGTTTGGTGGTGACGTGACTGATGGTATTATACCACGTGGTATGTGTTGCAGCGTAATTTGAATATGAAGGAAATGACTTCTTTCATTTCTTTCTGATCTGAACACATAACTGGCTACACAAGACACTGGAGTGTAATATTTGTCATTGTCAAAGAAAACTAAAGTTGTCGTAGTGAAAAAGCTACCAGCTGAGAGAGGCAATATCCCGTTTAACGCCACACTTTTGTTTTATTTTTTAATCCTCACGTTCAGCACCGTGGACAGAGAACTCCGTGGCGATTGGGTCAACAATATAACGTCAAGGATTAAAGTAATCCGCCTATTGGTCTGAATCAAAGTGACAGCAGATTTAAGCACGGTGATTGGTCGAGGGTCAGGAAATCTAGGATTTGTCGCCGTTGTCATTCAGAGCAGAACAAAGTATCGTAATAGTCCCATAGTTTGCTGGTAGATCCTGCTGTCGGTCATACTGAGTGCTGAAGTGTCCTGTTAAGGATCCTGAGGAACGGCTGCTCTGTGAAGCAGGTAAGCAGATTAGGTTTCCCGTGGAATCCGTAATTCCTGGCTACGATGGCTGAAAAACCTTCATGCGCACATGCACTGCAAATGTGTCCTTCCACATTTTATGAAGTGAAGTTTGTCACCGACGTGTGTGTTAGTATGTTGTGATAGTGTCTATGACAAATCAACTGTAGCGAGACGTGCTTGGAGGGCACCCACATTAAATTGCTCCGCTGAGGACTGTCTCAACCTCTACGCTGACCTTAAAACACCTGTCAGGTGCTTCTTTGTATGTCGACATGGTGGAGCAGTAATCCACTCCTCACCAACAATCTGCATATCAAAAGAAACTGCACACGATCACATGTGCTGCAGGCTACTGACCTGATGTCTCTCCCTTTCTGACAAGCTGAAGAGAGGAAAGGAAGACAAGATCAAATCTACACTGTATCCACATGGCTGGTCAGTAATTGCAGTAGGCCTAATGTTAATCACTATGTAATATATGCAGTTTGACGTTTCTAATAGAAATTGAACTGTTCCTTGCAGAGCCCAATTTCCCCCCGCTGCCTGGATTCATTCCTCTGAAGCCCTGTTTCTATCAGGACTTTGAAGAGATCCCTGAACAGCACCGCAGCATGTGCAAGAAAATGTACCACCTGTGGATGTGTGAGTGGCTGGAATAATATTGCACAATAGTCACACCAAAGCCGAGTGAAATGAACAGAAATGTAGCCGTGTGTAAAGTGTCATGGCTGTGGTCCCTCTGACTGATTCCAATTTTTTTATTTTATATACAGGAAAGCAGCTAATTTGGAGCTGAATCATCAGCTCATTAATGAGAGACTAAGAAAGAATTTGTGACACACAAATAAGTTTTTGAACATTTTTCTTAGCTTTGATTACTGAGTTATTATATTACTGAATATTACCTAATGAAACCATGTTAAAGGTCACACTTTTTAAGGCATCAAAAGTTACAAGGTCTCTGGTTTGATGCTATCTTATTATCTATGATGTTTTCCAGATTTCAGAGTAAAATGTCAAGGCTATCTGACCATGCAATAGGGAATCATTTTCCTGCTGGTCCCATAAAGTGTCATCTCCTCTGGGATCAGCTCATGATCAGAACTATAACAGGAGGACGGCAGTTTATGAAGGTCCAAAAGGATTTTTTATTGCCTGTGGATGTGATATCATGACTGGTTTATTTGCTAATGAGTCATGGCACTGACCAGATGGCCTTAGTTTGAGCAGTGCAGTTAACACTAAAATTGTGTTAAACAATCTTTGCCAGAAGCAGTTTCATCAAAGTTTATTGCACTATAAACACAACACAATGTTGTTTGTTATATTCTCTGCTCTGGAACCACCCTGTCTGTCTCCCTGTGTGCATTCCTCCAAGAGAGCAGAGGGCAGAGAGGAGAGCAAGAAAAAGGGTACCCTGAACCTAACTTATCTAAAATCACAGCTAACATCTTTTCTTTCTCTAGGTATCATCTTTTTAACACACACAAACAGGTATTGAAAGCATTTTTCCTGCATGGATTTACTGTTATTTTTTACTTCTTCTTTAGTCTGTAAAGCCTCTTTTTTGCATGCACCAGAGTATGCAGGTACAGCATGCATATTAGACACTTTGTGTCACATTGTGTGTCACTGACTTTGTAATGTTTAAAGCCTGCTGTGCATGAAGGGAAAAGTCCCATAATAGTTCTTCAATAATTCTTCATCTGCTTTTTTTTCTCCACATTTTTTCCATATACAGATATTTTTACTTGATTGTCTCTCTAGCCATTCAGGGAGCCCAAACCATCTTTTCACTCTTTTCTTTACAGGTGTGTGTGTGTCAAATTGTTTGTTTTTGGACCAAAGTCATCATGCATCCTTGTTGTGCCTTTTACAGTAAATAGTGCTACACTTGCTGTGAATCTCATTGGCTGCTTTGCATGGATGTTTGGTGGAGGTGGAGTGACTAACTTTGGACTGGCCATCATCTGGCTGCTCATGTTCACTCCCTGCTCCTACGTCTGTTGGTTCAGGCCCATCTACAAGGCCTTTAGGTAAGTCAGAAAAAGTACTTACATGCATAGGACTTTGTGTTTAACAAAGCCATAGTAGAAACTCATGAGGAAGTTGAAGTAGTTGTTTGAATTATTATAAGTGCAATAAAAGGTGCGTCTGACAACAGTGGATACTCACATAAACATTGTTAAGTCTCAAGGAGAAGTCTTGTGAATCATGGAGTATAATGTAGTTTTCTGTTATACATTACAAATAAAACAATGGTTTGTGTTTGTACGTTTGTGAACTGCAAATTGCACACTTTGCTTGTTGTGAACCAACGTTTCCCTGGAGGACAGAGACACACTGAAGTTGGATGTAGGATAATATGACACTGTGCCATGCAGATTTTTTGTTATCAGTCACAACTTTCACAAATTCTCAAATGTCCCTCGTGTGTTTCCTGTTTGATGATATTGGTCCAATTTCAATATTATTTTTGTCCCTTTTAATTATTTAAAACTGGAAAAATCATAGTTATCCGGCAGAAAGAATTTCTCTCCACAGCTTGCAGTGTAGAAACTCTGTGGGCCTACGTTTTTGTTTTCACACATCTGGAAGCCCAGCATTTTTTAAAAAAAACAGAAAAATGAGAGGTGTCAGCCTGATTGTGTCCAGACTAAAGCTTAGAAAGGCTGCCCTACCAGTAAGCATTTACATTACTGTTAGCTGTGTAATTTAGTGCGTCGAGTTCTGTGTGTGGGATTCTAAATTGCAGTTGGAATGCTATAAACATGGTGTGTTGGTAACACATATTTTCAAATGGATTTAGTCATATTTCATATTACTGCAATTATTTTTCACTGTAATAGACATATCTCCACAATCTTACATCTTAGTGTGTTATTAATCTATGTCCAGTATTTAGATTGTTGATAAATTCCAAAAGGAGAGTGGACTTTTCTCTGGTCTAGTACATTCCTGATTTCACTTGTCCTCATTCATTGAGTGGCAGCAGGAAGAAGCTATCCCTCTGGAGACAGAGGGGCATCTTCTCTAACCTTATCATTGAAGAGCAGTACAATATTCAAATTCTCTGCTAAGATGGAGATCTTGTCTTATGAGGTGACACATCACCCTGTAGTGACACATAGTCACATAGTGACTATGAGTCACAGCATAGTGACTGGGCTGCCAAAAGAAATATCCACTTAATTTATTTCTCTATCCTCCAGGCTTAGGCATGCCTCCTGCTCTCTGGCCAGCTTGCAGAGTCAGGAAAGCTAGTTTGTTGTCAAGAACTGTAAATGATGCACTCATGCAAAGCTCAGATGTGACTAATATCTCCAAGGAGCATACACTCAGCATATATCGTGTCAAGAGTAGATGTTTAATTACTGTTTTTGTATTTTTCTCAGGAGTGACAGCTCTTTCAACTTCATGATGTTCTTCTTTGTGTTCATGGCTCAAGTTGGCATCAGCATCATCCAAAGCATTGGTATCCCAGGGTGGGGAGTATGGTAAGAGGAATGCTGTCTTAACATCAGACTCTTTGCATGTCTTTTGTTCCAATTGTTTTTGAATTATTAGAATTTGTAAATAAATATTTGTGGATTTTTGTAATTTTAGTGATATCATGGAAATATAGCATTAATAGAGAGTGTTACAAGTGACACTAAGGCAAGAAGAGATTCATCTAAAAAGTAAGTAACATCACAGAAAGCCAGAGACTATTGCAAGACAACTCGAGTGTCACAGTCATTATTGAAGATCACATCACAAGTCTGTTGTCGTAAAACAAAAGCCAACAATAAATGTCAGAAGTTGTTTTAATGAAACTGCAAAATCTACTTTTAAGCTGACTATTATCTCACTTGAGCTCAGAAGTATTTTTTAAAGACATTGTTCACTGCTTTCATCAACAGTGATGAACCATCAGATATTGCGCTCCTATAACTTTTATGATGGACCTGTTATGAGATTTTGAAAGGCTCTTAAATTGACCCTTAAAATGTCAC
>JAVQJX010051495.1:0-13547 GCA_036025115.1 Ambassis agassizii
TTTTTTTTTTTTTTTTTTTTTTCCGCTAAACTCTCCCAAAAAAAAAAACAGTCTATAATTTTAAAGCACATTAAACTGTAGGTTAAACTGTATTAAAGCCACCATGTGGGACCTATACATATAAATGAACAGCTGCTGTTGTGTTTAAGCCTGCATTCCATCTAATAGTGGCTTTATTTTGCCTGCACCGCCTGATGTGATTTCTGATGAGGATTGCACTTTAAAGGACACACAAGCCATGCAACCCAGAAAATTATCATAGACAGGAAGTCGTAAAGAGCATTACTTCACAGAGAATTCAATAAAAAACAAAAAGATTCTTCACTGTCAATTCAACTCCAGAGCCATGACTGGATTTTTGCAGAATTAAGCAAAAAAAAAAGGATATAAACGATGAGAAAATACCTAAATAGTGTCTGGAAATGTGCTTTTTTTCCCCCCAAGATTGGTAGCTCTTACACAATGATTCCAGTTTATTTGAATTGTAATAAAATGTTTTCATGTGATTTATAGGTGTATGACTTTATATGTCAGAGTAAAAAAAGGAGTCCAAAGAGACCGAGGAGACGAGGCGCAGACGCAGCCGACTGTCTTTATCCTCCAATTATAAGAAGCTGTCAGAATAAAGGAGAATTTGACAAATAATGTCATCCTTAAATGATCCTATAATGAGTAGTAGTACGATTGTAATTATGTAATGTTTCCCTTTAGGCCTCTTGACAACTCTACCGAGGGATTTCAGAACTGGGAATTCATGACAGCTCACTGCTGGGGGGAGCAGGCAGCAGGGGAATGGACTTTGAAGATCCAGGATACTCCGTCTCAGAAGAGAGACGGCACTGAACCGGGTATGTTCTTCTTCTTCTTCTTTCTTTTTTAACATCTCAGTTTTTCTGAAATATACACTGAAGCGGTTAAAATAGAGAGCAGGCCTCACGGGGAGAGGAACCTCTCATCTCGCTCTCTGTTGTTTTGTAGGGACGTTAAAGAAGTGGTCCCTGGTGATTTATGGCACCGCGGAGCAGCCGTATCCGGTACATCGTGAGCGACCCCGATCAGCTGAGCTTCCTTCAGATGCACAAGCAGATCTCACTGACGAATACAGCGGTGAGTCATCTCAGTTGTGTTATTAAACTTCCTCTTGTTCTCACTCACACAGCACTGTAATGCAGATTTACAGTTGGGGGTCGTTTCTTAAATCTGAATATGTGCTCGTGTTGCTGTGTTTGGTCGACCCCGCAGGACCCTGTGACCCAGAATGCAGCGGTGACGGGTGCGATGGGCCGGGCCCGCAGCAGTGTGTCACATGCCTGCACTTTTTCCTCAAGTTCAAGAACAACACAAGGTTAGCATGAATGTGCAGCGCAGTGTGTGGATGCTGCTGAGCTCACACAGCCTGCATTCAAATTATCACCCATTCATAACCATTTGTTGTTATATTTGTCCAATAAGGTTGTGCGTGTCAGAATGTCCCAGGGGATTCTGGGGCGACCGCCGGCGCTGTAAGAGGTGCTACTCCACCTGTGAGAGCTGCACTGGGAGTCGCAGCAACCAGTGCAGCTCCTGTCAGCCCGGGCATCACCTGACGGAGGGCACCAACACCTGCACAGCCATCTGCGACGACAACTACTACCTCGACCACGGTTTGACCCTTCACCTTTTCTAATTATAAAGTTTTGTTGCTGTTATGCCTACGTGTACCAGCATGCATTGCGTATAAGTTGGCTCACACTAGCCATTAATTAGCATAAAGTTACTCCCTCAATTAGCCTGGTTTGTTCCTGATGATCTGTATGGTCTGATTAAACATTTTAAATCAAATTTGAAGAGGGCCACTCAGGTGCTAGCTCCTGCAGGTTAGCATTAGCATTGACACAATTATTCAATCTATGCAAACGCAGCAGCAGCAGCTCAGTTTCTGGATGCTCTCCTTTGGCTGTGAAGCCGTCACACCTATAATGAATCATGGAGTAAAGATGAGATAAAGATCATTGTATAAACATTGTATAAAATGTTGTGTAGATTTTTTGAAGTTTAATAAAAAGTAGTATTTGTCACATTTTTTTAAAACCTAAGAAAACAACAGGAGTTTTCTTGATTGAACCTGTAAGCCTCTATTTGAATAGAGCTGCATGGGAGCCTGCTGATGAATAGTTGTTTGATGTGACTGCAGCTGAGAGGTGTGTGTGTGTGTGTGTGTGTGTGTGTGTGTGTGTGTGTGTGTGTGTGTGTGTGTGTGTGTGTGTGTGTGTGTGTGTGTGTGTGTTGGCAGATGAAAGCAATATTTGAATCGTTTGAGGAGAGATTCTTTTCCAGGAAATAGTCAGATCTGCTTGATGTTAAATAAACAAAACCAGACATAATGTTGATACAATACCAGGAATAAGACAGGCCCCGCTTTGATCTTCAAATATAATACACAAATATAAGTTATTCTCAGACTGATCCCTCTTGACTCTTTCTGTTGCAAAAGTTACAGTTTAATAAGAGGATGATGTGCCCTCTTCCAAGAAATAGTCGGGTCCCAGCTGACACTGCAATAAAATCTTCTTGTTGATCCTGTTGTTCATTAAAAACGTAATATCTTTTAAAACTTTTGTTTAACAAGATGAAAGTTAATTATAACTACATCAATTTAATGCTGCCCATAATCCATGAATTACACAGAGACACATTGGGCCAAGAATTAGCCAGATCCCTCCTGTTCATTCTGTTCATTAACGACTAAAACTTAATAAGCCAACAATTCTATTGCTTAACAAGATGGAGCTTCATTAAAACCAAATCTCCATAGTAAACACTGTAATCCACGAATTAGACCGAGCCACACTTCTCTGGATTTAGCCTGATCCCGAGGGTAATTTAGACAGAGCTCGTTAGAGCTCAACGTGTTTGCAGATGTCTATTAAAACCCAGAAAGCGGAGGACGAGAGGAGGACAGGCGTCAAGAAGACGAGAATGAAAAGATGGAGGATCAAAAGAAAAGAAAGATCAACAAAGAAAAACAATTGGGGGGCGGCATTATTGCAGACATTATTATTTAACAGGCTCAAGGAAGAACTCTGGAGGGAGTCCAGAAACCAGGTCCAGAGCTCACTGAAGACCTTCATTAGTGTGAGTTCTGTTTACATAGACGCACAACGTTCATGACAAAAGCTAGCTGAATTTGTTGTCTTTGAACGCACATGAACGTTTCCTGTCTCTTTTCTTGGACAGCTGTGGGGGAGGAGTTGTGTGATCCGGTTCACAAAAATCCGACCCGGCCACATCCTCCTTCAGCATCACGGGTCATTCCAGCAGGTGATAGGTAGAAACATTTGTTTTCTTTTCCAGGAGAAGCAGCGCTTCCTGACTGACGTCCTCCACGAGGTGATGCTGTTGGACGGCCTGAGCTCCTCCCACCCAATCTCACAGGAAGTGGAACAGGCGACCGACATCGATCGGGTCTTTGACTGGATCGCTTACAAGAAAGTGAGTCTCTGAAAATCTGCTGCTGCACAGAGGACTTAATAAGGCTGTAAAGTGGTCTTTTTTCCATGGAGGTCTATGGGGACTGACTCAGTGTAAGCCCTCTAGTGGACACTTGAGGAACTGTATGAGACGTTTCTTCCTCAAAACCAGTCATAGTTTGTGAAAAATTCCAAGTGTGTCATGATATTTGTACATGTTGCTCATGTGTGCTTCTCTCTGCTGTCTATAGGGGGCAGCACTGATCCGGATGCTGGCGAATGTGATGGGACAGCCACTGTTCCAGAAAGGACTGAATGTAAGCAGGTTGCAGTTGAGGTTTTTATATCTGTGTGTGTGTGATTTGAGTTCTGCTGAGGTTAAACTCGTCAATATTTTTGATCAATTATAAGAGACATAAATTCAGCCAAAGTTCCCCATGAAGGCTCATAAAAATACTTTTTTTTAAAAAAATAAGTTAAAATATAGATTTTGGAATTGCAGCCAAAAGTTTTGACATCCTGAGTTCATGGTTTGTGTTTTATCGATCATTTCAAAGGAAACTTCAGAGATGTTGAAAAAGCTTTTGTTTCAGGTGACATTAAGAGTCTCAGCTCAGTTTCATGTTAGCATGTTAGCATTTTTTTGCTAACTTAGTTCATGTTTGGTTGCTATGTGGTTTAAATGCTATTTGTTTTGTAGGCGTGATGCTGTAAAACGTTATTTCAACCTCACCCCAGTGCATTCTGGGTGTTGGAGTCTATAAGTTTCCCTGAATCCTCTGTATGATCCATGAGTATAATTAAGAGCCACAACTTTCCTGGAATAATGTTTTTAGTCCCTTCATAGTTTAATTGAGAACAAGTTCAAAGAATTCAACATCTGGCTCAAACTTGGATCAGAGAGACGTCTCAGAGTCATTTGAGGACACTTTTTCTTTTTTTTTTTGTAGAAATCCCACAGTTTCAATATTCTCTTTCACTCTGATGGTTTAATTTTTGACAGAGGCTGTTACATTATTTGTCATTCAGCTGTATGAGGCTCCGGTTCATGTTAAAGTTTGACAAGCAACTTTTTTTTTTATGCACCAAAGAAGAAGAAGAGTCGGTCTGCAGCAACTGTAAAGATGATGTCATATGATGTAACTGCTGCAAAGTGGGTTAAATATTTCGGTATGAATAGAGTCCAGAAATATGTATGAATCTTACACACACACACACACACACACACACACACACACACACACACTCTGTCCTGATTCTCCTGCAGAAACTGTCAGTGACCTGGAACACACCGAGAACCAGATTCTATATAAAACACTGCTGAACAAGGAGAATACACTGAGTGTCTCTGTGTGTGTGTGTGTGTGTGTGTGTGCTGAGCATTACACCACATTACTTAATAAGAACATTAGTTTCAGTGCAGGAGACGGGGAACGTGTGTTTTTGTTTTTTTGGGGTTCAGACTGTCGCCGTGGTAACGTTTCTCCTCTATAATCAGGTGTTTTGTGAAAAATTCAAAACATAAAAAATACAGCAGCAGTGACACAGGATGAGTCTCATTCTGAGGATTTGTGCTGTGAGAGGAGACTCATATGATGAAAACAAGATTTCAGCAGTGATCAGACTTTATTAGAAGAGCTCATATTTTCTGGTGTAAAAGTGTTTTTTCACTGCAGGGACTAGCTAACAGGCTAATTAGCATGTACCGTCTGCACCTGCACAAGAAGAGATAACCCTCCATACCAGCAGGCGGCAGTAGTAATTGGAAATACAAACAATAGACAAAGCCTGAATAGGCAGATTAAGGGCCAGTTCCTGGAGGGTTTTGATTGCAGGAACTACTGTGCACCTTCTTGGTAGTTCCTCTCTTACAGGAGGGAAGTGACACCAAAAAAACAGGGGGGCGGAGCAAAGGCTTGAAGATGTCGTACCGGTAGAGTTCCTGTAGTGCCCCTCTTGATCCCGTTCTGAGTTCCTGCAGTGCAAAAACACCAAAAGAAAGAAATCCCAAAGAGTGCAAAAACAAAACCTCTGTGATAGTATCAAAATTTCACCAATCACAGGAGACATGATTTCACAGACACCTGCAGAGGACCAACATTCATTTAGCTTTAATTTCCTTGAAGAATAGACTTTGACAACAATCAAACATCATCACTGCAGAGGCAGAAGTTTCAGAGCTTCCACTGCAGTCTCTCAGATTTCCTCTCGTGCGTGAACAGAAAACAGAACGTGGTAATTACCGTCGCTCCGGCGTGACTTGAATCTGGCACAGAAACTCATTAACAATTATCGCGTGTGCCAGAATGGATGTAAATATCAGCATATAGAAAAGAGAAAGCAGGAAGCAGAGAGTCACAGCTGAGGGACCTGTTGATGATGAAGATCACGGCTCATCCTCACATGTGGGAAAAGGAATTGTCATTAACAAGCTGCTGCAGCATCTTTCACCTCCGCTCAGACTGCAGGCTTCATACCGTACGTCATATTTTACACAACAGCTCTTATCACTGAAAACAGCCTGCTGTTACAGTATCATGCTTTGTGTGTGTTATATTTGTCTATGTCAGCTTCAGTGAAGGTGACAGAGTCAAACTCACACACTGCGCCGCTATCATGTGTGTCATCTTGTTCCTATAAAGAGCTTCTTTTTCTTCCTTCCTTATCGAGCCACACACACACACACAGAGGAATCACTGAGAGGCAGATTACAGCTCTGTCTCTGTAGGTGTTCTGTGTGTTATCTCACACTCCTTTCCTGCCTTTTTCTTGTTTTATTATGAACCCAGCCAACCAGCAGCCTCTCTAAGCTTTTCTAACCCCCCGATCCAGCACTGAGGGAATGAGTTTCTGACTCCTCGGCACAGGAGGAGACAGGCTGGGATCAAAACAGACACAACTGGGCTGAAAATGAAGCCACCACACCACTAAGTCCCCTTTTGAACTGGGAGAGTCTCTGTGAGTCTGCAGCGTGTTTGTTAGATTAGAAACTGTGGATCTCACCCGAGTCTTCCTGGCTTATCAGAGCACCGTTTCAAACATTAAACACTTTTTTTAAAAAAAAACGTTTTGTGAAAACGTTGTTGGCTCTTAAAATCCGGAAACTCATCCCCACATTCAGACTGAAACAGCTCCACAGCTGTGAGGATAAACTCAACAACCCGAGGCTCTGTGGATCACAGACTCTCTGAGTGATGGACAGGCACAACTAACATGCTGAAGGAAGACGGAAACTCATAGAAAATCACAGCTCAGCCCTCATCTGTCTCTTTCTGTTCTCTCTGCCTTAGGCTTTCCGTATATGGCTTAAGATTTTGCACATAATGCATGTATGCCTTAGGCTTTACAAGCATCCAATGTATGTCGTAGGTTTTACATATGTTCCAGTATGCCTTAGGTGTTATGTGTATTCCATGTATGCTTTAGGTTTTACAAGTATTCAGCATATGCCTTAGGCTTTCTGTGTATGCCTTGGACTTAACATACATCTCATTTATTCCTTAGGGTTTGCAAATATTCCAATATACTTCAGTAGACTTAGGGATATCTCAGGTTTTACATATATTGTGTGGCTTTACATCTGACTATGTGCCCCTGATGCTTTCCATGCATTCCTAAGGCTTTCCTTACATGTCGTTTGAACCTTTACATGTATGCCTTAGACTTTATACATGTAAATGAATGTATACCTTAGGCTTCACATGTAGGCTATGGTTGCCTTAGGCTTTCCATGTGTCCATAACCGTCTTGGGCCTTTTTGAGTCTGATTTTAAAACTGAACCAGGAATTTTTCACAAACCAAATTCCAGGTCTGCTACCTCCTAAACATAAGTACAAATTTGAAAGAGTCGACCAGAAGACTAATCTACTTCCTGTCTTTGTTTTCAGGATTATCTGCTCAGTCACATGTACAGCAACGCAGCCAGAGACGACCTGTGGAGCAAACTGTCTCAGGTAAACTGCCGCAGGCATTAAACCAGTATCTGTTCATTAGAGCAGTCATGCTGGCTGAAGCTGTTCATTTTTTAATGAAGGCTGTACTGACGCTTGTTCAAAAGGTCTCGGTGAGACCCAGGCAGTGATGGGTTTGGTTGTCTTGGTGGCGTGATTGACAGCTGTAGCGCTGGCTTGTTTTCTTGTTATTGGTCATTTATATGTTGTTGTGTTTCCAGGCCATGCGCTCAGAGGGGCGGGACATCAACATCGGAGAGATGATGGACAGGTGGACTCTACAAATGGGCTACCCCGTCATCACCATCAGCAAGAACCAATCAGAGCAGCTCCCCACTCATTACATCACTGTGAACCAGGAGCACTTCCTGTACGGAGAGGAACTCAGGAAGAACAACAGGTGAGGTGCCGTTTTGTTTTGTGTTTTATCACCAAGTTCAGAGCTCAGCAGTCCCACTGCATTGTGGGTGTTGCAGTTTTTTCTTCTTTCATACTTCAGTATCCTCATATCTCTCTAAAATAACCTCTTGTAGTGAGTGTACTGTGTAACGATTCTCCCCCTGTACTGGTGTGGCAAAAAGTGTAACAACTTTTGCAACCCGCCCTCTAGTGGACACTTGAGGAACTGCAGCTTTTGACACATCACTTGCTGTCTCTTCCTGTCCCTCCTCCTCCTTGTTTCACAGCACATTAGTCACTAACTTTATCTCTCGGTCATCTTGCTGCGTTTTCTCCTGAAAAAGCACTTTTCTTCACATTCTTTACCACCTTTACATCATTTATATTCCATTTATATTTGATTCACACCATGTTTTATTCACAGCCTTCACAACCTCTGGAGTTTATTCTCTTCGCTGTTTTATCGACCCACTTTCTCCTCCATCAATACTTCATCAGCTCTTTTCCTCTCTTTTACCTGTTGTTCTTCTTTTCTGGCATGTTTTTGCACTGTAGCTGACGTTTACGATCACTCTGACCCGCTCGGCGTCCCACCAACGCTCCCCCATCTTTGTTTATCTCCTCTTCTTCGTCTTCTTCTTCTCTTTGATCTGGAGTCTTTTGTCTTTGACTGGAGCTCCTCCCGAGGTCTCCTCAGCTGATGAACCGTAGCTTTTTGTTGTAGGTGGAGTTCAACCCTTTTCTTTTTTCGCTCTTGTGGGGCTGCGTTCGCTCACACTCGGCGTTCCCGCGGCGCTCACTGAAGAGTCTGCTGCTGTTGTTGTTGTTGCTTTTAGTGGAGTCGGCGTCACGGCTGAGCGCAGCAGAGGACTGAATCAGAGGCTGCCGTTTGATCCTGCCGAGCTGCGTTCAGAAGCGCAGCAGTGTCCCACAGTGTTACACAATGTTGATTTAAGCTCCTGTTTTATGTTCTTTATGGGTTTTTTCTCACACATAGAATTTCTGAGAATAAAACACAAAGGCCCATGACTCACAACCTTTACTGCAGTCCTCGAATAACTCACAGCTGTGTGAAGGAAAACAGGGAATCCTTGGACATCACTCTGAGTTTAGTGGACCGAACAGTTTCCAGATGAGACTTCAAAAAGCTGCAGATGATGTTTTTGATATTTACCAACAAAATTTGTGCTTCTCAAAAACACATAAGCAAATGTTCCGGCTGAAGATAATCTACAATGTTGACGATGAAGATTGAACGCTCATCGTACCTCGTGTCCAGAATGCGTTGCTGCTTGTTAGCGCTGTTGTTACAGAAGGGTCTGAAACGGAGAAAATATCCAGTGAGCAGCAGCTCAGCTCGGTGTCAGAGGTCAGAGCTGAACAGGAGCTCAAATTAGTACAACCGAGGTCTCTGAACGCACAACAACATGAAGCAGATGGTCAAGACGAGCGCACCTGGTGCTGCTTCTGTCAGCAAAGAACAGCAAACTGAGGCACACAGACTCAGCAACAGTGGACAATAGAAGAAGACACTGATGAGTCTCCATTTCTTCTGCCACACTCAGGCACACACTCAGGATCCATTGTTGGGGGGATTGTCTTGGCACACTTTGGACCCCCTTAGGCCCGTCTGATCCTGGTTTAAAGGCCAACAGGAACCATATAAAAAAAATGAAAACATTGGGGGACCTAAACTTGAACCCTGCGGTACACCACAAGTTATTCTACAGTGTCACACCTTTGATCCTCTACTGGACTGAGATCTGAGCACCATTTAGGCAGAGCGCCCCCTAGTGAAATTGCAGTCAATATAGCTGTTGTCAGCGGTAACCAGTTATAATGTCAATGCATTACTTCACACAGAGGAACCAAAGTGACTTCTGTTCTAGAAGGCTTCAGCATATGTGATCTATATCTCTAATTAAGACATATGAGGGTTTTAATTAGTGTGTCTGTCTGTGTGACGACTTGTTGTCTTGTTGTGATGTATGCCGTTTGATTTCGAGTCGTTCACAGTGAGACTTCCTGAATCAATTAAACATAACTAACTAACTGACAGTCCCTCCTCCTGCATGGCTCTGCAGACAGCCAGCTGTCGCGCTAACACGGCAGCCGTCAGCTCCGTCTCCGGGAAAATTAAAACTTTTTAAATATCATAGTTTAGTTTTTTCTTTTGTCACCGCCGCGTTATTTTCTGTCAAACACCAGAGAGAGACGGGGAGAACAAAAATAAACAGCTGACATAGCGAACAGAGACGTGATTGGAGGACGAGTGGCAGCGCGTTTGATTTGATGAGCTTTAATGCTAAACAGGACGAGAAATGAATCATTCATGAGGTGAAAGAAACTTTATTTATACACTGAAGCTTCACTGTGCAGCTACACAAACATGTCATGTCGTCATTAGTGCAGCAGCAGTGTGTGTGTCTTGGTTGTTCTTGCTGTGTGAGACCTCAGCAGCACTGTGAATGAACACGCTGCTCTCGCTACTGTCACACACATCAGGGCAGCAGTGTGTGTGTGCCGGGGCTTTCCTCTCTCCTGTCATCACAGCTATTTACAAAAGAATTTGACACAAAACCAAAATTTTCCAGACAGCATCCTGCCTGATGGACAGATCCAGCATCCACAGGAACAGCAGCGTGTTCTGCATGGCCAGGAGGTGAAGCAGCATCCTTCAAAGGCCGCATTTGTAGGCCGATTACATCACTGCAGCATGACCTTTGCAGGTCCAGTGTGAAAGGAGAGGGTCTAGATAGCCTTTGAAGGACCAATTAAGTCCTTCAAAGGCTTCCCTGTTAACCAGAACGCATCCAGTGTCCCAACACGTCCCAGGATTCTCAGCCTTTGAAGGACCAGTTAAGTCCTTTGAAGGTTTCCGTGTTAAACAAGGATGTATCCCAGTGTCCCAACATATCCCAGGATTCATTGCACACCACCAACTCTGGATTTATTTTGACAGCAGACTGAGCAAACAGCTGAAGAGCACACTTTTAAATGTTAAAATAGACTTCAGGTTGCTAAGCAACGGAAGAAACAAATCACAATAGACAGGCCAGAGTGTTCGCCTGCTGTTTATGAAGCACAGACATCTTCATTCCGTCAGAGGATGCAATGCTGCGATTGACCAATCAGAAGCAAGTATTCAGCACCATGTAATAAGCTGGACAACACAGATCAATCAGCATCCTCTCCTTCATCCGTCAGGGTGGAGCAGACACACCCAGACCTCCCTGCAGCTCCTCGTGCTCGTCCAAATGATCCTCAGGCGATCTCCTCCCACTGAACCTCACACACAGCAGCAGACAACATGAGGGTTAATAGGAAGCGAAGGAGGCGTCCACATGTGACCAGATGTGTGGAGCTCTTTCAGTGGGAAATCCTCCTTTTGGACTGCATTTTCTAGCTGAGGATGATTAGAAGTGAAAGTGAAACTGTGTCTGAAGACGAGCAGCCGTGCAGCCATGAATAATTTTCTGCTTTTCTGGTTGTTCTGCTGTGTTTTTTGTGTGTGTGTGTGTGTATTCTTGGACATCTTTGTGTCTGGACATTTTGAGGTAACCCAGATCCGGCGCCGGCTTTTCAGATTCAGATTCGTCTCATACACACACACAGCTGGCCCTCCCTCATTTTCATTCCCGACAGCGGAGTGTCTGTGCAGCCGCCGTCAGGTGGGCGCGCTGCATTCTGATGGCGGCGGAGCTGCAGGTGCATCTCTGAAGACGAAGATTTGATTTGATCAGGCTGAAACGAAGGCGATAAACGAGGTCAAACAGAGGAAGAGGAGGGACGAAGGTGAGGACGGCCTCCTCCTCCACTCAGTGCGTTTGATCCCGCACATCAATATTAATGCACATATCCTGCCCTCCTTGCTGCTGACTGTGTTAATGTGTGACGCGGCTTCACTGCTGCCAATCACCGTGATATAAATATCAGATTGGTATGTAAGCCAGCCGAATCGATCCGTGGTTGCCTGCGGCGACAGATGCCTGTTAGAGGAGGGGTTGAATGGATATTTTTGTTGTTGATTGTGTTACAATGATCTGACGCACACACACACACTCTCTCTCCTTAAAGGGATGGATTGATCGCAGCATGTGAAGCTGATGGTTTGTTGTTTCGAATTAAAATAAAAATCCTTTGGTTCAAATGAATTTAATTAAAATTCACTTTAGCTGCGCTTATTAGACTCATTAGCACTCGCTTTGGATTAAACTCTGCTGGAGTGTGTGTGTGTGTGTTTAAATATGAAGTGTAAATAAAGATGGATGAACGCTCATATAACAGGAAATCCTGCTTTTCAGGATGTGAACACAAGAAATGAATGCCGGTCATGTGACTGCTGCTTACATGTGACTTCCTAGTTTTTCAGGGAGATATTTCCACAGAACACATGATGCATTCAAAGACCGGAGTCTGGTGTTAAAATAAAAAACTGGACCTTTGATCTTTGGGGGTTGACTCAGCCCTCCAGTGGTCACTTGGGGAAGTGTGTCTCTTAACTGACACTAAAACTGCAGTTCCCTCAGAGGTTAGGTCTCCAGCTGTCACTTTAAGCGCCATTTTGTGATGATGGTATTGTTTTCTAACAGAAGACAAGCTCAGATTCTCTTTCAGCCAAACCAAGCTCAGAGTTTTCATAGGACAGAACATTTAACCCGTCTGAAAGACACAATAACCCTCCTCTGACGGATGTCCTCTGTCTGCCGCTGCTATCACTCCCTCTCTCTCTCTCTATAACACAGGCGGTGTCGCTCACTCCATTTCCAGCTGACTGATGCCGAGCGATGACCGCTGACCATCACTCTCTGTCTCTCTCTTTAATGGCTTTCTATCTGATAACTGGCAATAAAGCCCGATCCAATTCCACTGACCATTACTGACATCAGTCTCCCTCTCTCTCTCTCTCTGTAGTTTACAGTGGCAGGTTCCACTGACGGTCGCCGCAGGAAACGCATCGGCTGTTTGTTCCGAGCGCCTTCTCTGGATCAACAACAGGACAGGTACAGTAAGAAGTGTGTTGTTGTGTTTAACCAGAGGGAATAAGTTAAGGAAGTGGGCCAGACCCGGGTCAGCAGCTCTTTTCCCTTGTTTTCACCTGGAACATCCTTCAGCTTACAACCTAATTTCACCTCCTCCGAGGATGTTTTTTTTTTCCTCCTTTAAAAAGGCACTGGCAGCTTATATTTTTATTTATTTTTATATTTGCTGCTGCAACCTGTTTGTAAGAGCCTAAAGGAGAGGAAGGAGGAAGTCTTTCTCTTTTATTCAGCACGGGTTCACTTCAGTTCAATTCAGGAAAAAAAACAAATCCTCCTAATACTGAGCCTGAAATCTGACTGTAAGCTGCTGTGTATTAAATGTATCTTCAGAGATGTGCGCATCCACAGAGAGGAGAGCTAGCTGCATGTGTTATGATCCATGCACTATAAACACTCACTGTTGTAGCCTCCAGCTAACAACGTGTCACAATGGGTAATATTATACAGCAACAAAGCACGATATCACATGAATTGACACTAATACCTGATTTTTTCATCTGCATGTCTGAGGATTTTTTTCCAAATAATAGTAACAGAAATAATAAACAGTGAACTGCAATTAGCATCCTGTTGCTAACTTGAAACAGCCAGCTAATGATAATAATTATCAACAATGCATATTGAAGGCCAACGTAGCTGCTAAAGTTGCTAGCTTGTTGTCTCCAATTACTACAATATGTGAACAATAACAAAATGATTCAATACA
>JAVQJX010051713.1:0-13236 GCA_036025115.1 Ambassis agassizii
ACCTTAAAAACTTAGCAGAAGTGATGTTTTTGGTGCTTTATGTTTACATTTTTTTCTAATCTCGATAGTTCAAGATAAAATTAAAGACTGACTGCTTTTTACTTCATTTATGGTAACAAAAAGAAATGCATGTATCGTGGCAGGCATTGCGTTGTTGCCATTTTTTGTTTTTGTCCATTTTGTCACTGTACAATGACTGACTGCTCTCCTTATGTTCTTGAAGCTTGGCTGCCTTCAATCAAAATGTCTAAAGGTGAGACAGAAGAGATGATAGAGATCGAGATTGATGAACGGGAGAAACAGACATGCCTGGAAGAAGGGTAAGAAAGACAATTACAAAGATACATACTTGATTTATTTTGCATAACCTTTTATGTGTATCAATAATCTTTGATCTGAAATACAGTGTTGAGGAGCAGACAATTTCTGCATCTGATTTGATTCAACAAGATATTGACATCAATGAGCCAATTGGCAATTTGAAGAAGCTTCTGGAACCTCGCATCCAAATCTCCCTGGATGCATATGAAATCTGCTTACAGGACATTCAGGTAACAATAAATCCCATTTTTTTTCTGTTTGCATCACATATATGATCTATCTTACCTACCTTATGTGTTGTGTTGTTCTTTTTAGCTCCATCCTGATCACAGCCTCTTTGATCAAGGAGTCAAGACAGATGGAACAGTTCAGCTCAGCCTTCAGATTATAACCAAACCAGGTACAACAAATCATGACCAGTAATGCATTAAGTCAATCAACAGTTGGTAATTCACTCCAGTATTTGCACAGGAGGCTAATTATTTTTGTTTTTCCATCATTCAGGAGAGGAGAAGCTGAACATTTTAGAAATTGTGAAGCCGGTAGAAACGGTAGAAGTGGTGATCGATCCAGATGCAGCAGGGGAGGAGGGTGCTCTGGTAGAGGATGGACAGCTCATTGCTGTGGAGCGGTCTGGTCTGTCCGATGAGGCCTCAGAGCAGGTCACACGTTGGGCTGCAGCACTTGAAGGCTACCGAAAAGAGCAGGTCCGCCTGGGTATACCTTATGGTAAGTAATAGTTACTATAGTTACAAATAAACATGGCTGTTAATATGCGAGGCTAATGTCTTGCTCTCTTACTTTCTGTTTAGACCCCCTCCTCTGGTCTGCAGACCAAGTCATTCACTGGGCTGTGTGGGTGATGAAGGAGTTTAACATTGAGGAGATGGAAATAGGCAGCATTCACATCCCAGGACGAGACCTGTGTGGTTTCAACCAAGATGAATTCCTTCAGAAAGTGCCGAACGGAGAGATCCTCTGGAGTCACCTGGAACTCTTGCGAAAATGTATGTCACAGGGTTTTACAGTATTTCAGGTCAAAACAGTATTTCCTGCAACAGACCAGCTTTATTCACAACCCAACTTTTTTTTTAACTCTTTGCCTTTATTACAGATGTATTAGCTAGCCAGGACCAATCTGGAGGAGATGCTACTGTCACTATTGATCAGCGTAAGTGAAAAACCCTCCAAAAGGCACATCCTAGTCTTGTAACACTGTAGACAATGACCTGTGAGGTGAATTTGGCCTGTGATGAGTTGCTCGGGGTATTACTGCTTTCCCTCACAGGGAAGCAGAGTTATATATAGCTGATTAATTGTTCTTCTTTTTTTTTTTTTAACGTAGTTTCTCTGGCAACACATTAGTATGCGTATTTAACAGGAGAATATACTTTTCAAAGTGTACATAAACAATCACTGATTGTTTTTTCCTCTGTCTCTCCAGCTGTGCAGATAATTCCAGCCCAAGTCAGTACACCAACTGCTATCAAGGTATTCAAACAGAGCCGGGGGCCCAGAACACCACGCATTTCAGGAGAGGAGCGCAGCTCACCAGGCAACCGCACTGGTACGAACCAAATCAGAAAGCCCAAGAAGTGTGAATTGTTTCACATTGTTTTAAAATGACAGTGATTTATCTGTTACTATGCTCATTAACCAGGCCAGGTGTGAATATTTACCACTGAATTTTTTTTTTGTGCTCCAGGTAACAATGGTCAGATCCAGCTGTGGCAGTTCCTGCTGGAATTGCTAACAGACAAGGATGCTAGAGACTGCATTTCCTGGGTGGGTGAAGAAGGAGAGTTTAAACTCAATCAGCCAGAGCTTGTGGCACAGAAGTGGGGCCAGCGGAAAAACAAGCCTACAATGAACTACGAGAAGCTCAGCAGGGCGCTCAGGTTGGTTTCTACCCTTTGTTTTCAAAGTTATACTGCACTACTAAAGGTTTGTAGACAACCAAGAGTGAAGCGCAAGTAAACAAAACTTGTACCTTGCAACCTGCTCTGTGTTTTATATGGCATAATTCTAAGTTTCATGCCATCCATCAGGTACTACTACGATGGGGACATGATTAGCAAGGTGCAAGGAAAGCGCTTCGTCTACAAGTTTGTGTGTGACCTGAGGACTCTGATTGGCTACAGTGCTGCTGAGCTTAACAACCTGGTCACTGAGTGTGAGCAGAAGAAGCTGGCACGTATGCAGATGCAGGGCATCGGCCAGCCCATTACTACAGTGACCCTTGCCACCACAACGCTAGACAAGGACAGCTGAAGGAGTCTTCACACCGTCACAGGCAAACGGTGCTTCCCAAAACTGACTGGAAACAATATGACACAGTTGCAACACGGATGCCTGTAGATTCCCAACTGTTATGGTCTGTACAGTTTGATTCAAGTTACACTGAGGCAGGTGAAAATGTTTAGCTTTTCTTCAACTCTAACCAAGAGAGGCGTGTTCAGGATGAGCGGAAAATGTTCTGTGATTACTGATTATGTGTGCATGTGACTGAATGAGTGTGCCTGAAACCCCAGTTAATGCTTTGTTCCTCGTCTGTAGTTTAGAATCATTTCCACTGTATATACCACTACTTCATGTTTTTGATAGCCATAAGGCAAGTGTATTTTCATATTTTCCATTTATAGAGGACCTGTTTTGTATTTTACTTAGTGTTTGTTCCCTAAATCGTTGGACCCTTTTTTGTCCACAAAGGGGAATAAAGTGGCAAGCATTTTTTCCTAACTTGTGTGTGAATATTGTGTTAATTCATGAAATGCAGAAATCATGTTGATCATGAGAATAACAGACGGCCAGTCCGTAACATGTACATTCAAAATTTTATTCATGGTATAGTGAGTGTAGAAAGCTTTTGTTTACTCTAAGCAAATGATTCATTTAACTACACACAGAGGAAGGTCACAGAATCAATAAGAGAAATTAAATGTTTTTTTTCATCACTCAGCTCCAAAGATGCCCAGAGCGAGCCTCAGTACAAATTTGAAACATTCACCTGATTAAGAGCTTCAGTTGGTGTATCTACAAGTGAGGGTGATATGAGGTGATATGTGTTGTTGTATTTCTACGATTGCAAATGTAACATTCATGTGGGCATGTGCATCTATTGATGTGAGATATGGGTAATCAATCACTTGTTTGTGATTATAGATTAGCAGGAAAGAAAGAAATATTCACCACAGGACGATCAGAAGCACTGTACATGTATACACAGGAAATGTAGAAAAATAGAATGTGTATGTGAAATATGGTGAACAAATGTGTGTGTGTGTGTGGACAGGAGACAGGATTAGCTGAAACTATTCCTGCATCAAATACAGACACACACTTGATTCCAGAGAGGTGGACTGTACAATATTGCTGACAAAACCAGAACATAAAGGATAGACATGAACAATGTGGGTTTGGAAATGTTCATGAAAATGGGCCAAATATTTACAATCACAGCGGAATGATAAATTCTGGAATGACACTTTCATTAAAACCTTCTGTCTGAAGTTTGACCTTGATTATCCACCTAATAAAAACCCAAAGTGCAGCCACAGGTGGCATCAAGACTTCAACAGCAACAATATTTGGTGGTAATAATTAGACTTCCAAAAAAAAAAAAAATGACAAAAGTGCATAGAACGCAAACAGTAACACAATCATCTTCCTTTCGGATACTATTACTCTTCATATATTACAGAGTGTATTTTTTTTTTCAGCCCATGCAGCTAACACAACAGTGAAGCATGGAAATGAGCATAAAAGAGCCAAGATTCAGTTAAAGCAAGTCTGTGTGACAAACAAAGCAGACCAGATTCTGAATACTCTGATTTTTTTTTCTCCTTCATATCACAAGGTCACATAGAAGACACTAGAAATGTACAATCCTGCTAAAATATCTAACGGAGAGGACCACTCCAGTGGACCTCCACATACAGTATACTTTGTCAGTCATCAATAATGCCATGCACTACATATACTTACAGCTAATCTCTGTCTTAATATATTACACATAAAAAACAAAAACATTCAATATTTTTCAGCTTTTACACATTTTGATTATAATTTTTCTGCATTTTTTTTCTTTTCTTTTCTGAAAAACAAACCTTAAACAGTTAGGGGTCGTGTGGTGGGTCGGCTCTCGTCTGTCATGTAAGAGCAGTGAAGTAGTTTGGGGTGATGGGGAGTAACATGTTTACTGGTTCTGCAGTGACATCAACAGTCTGCAGAGTTTTTTCAGTACAAACACTACCAAGCCGTTGTTGTGACTGGCTGAAATATGCAGGTGTAACCCTTGTCTTGCCAATAGCTGGATAAATGTAAGCTCTGTACAATGAAGACTTTGTTCCATGTCAGTTTCCATTTACCTAAACCCCTGGTTATAAATGTATCTCACCTCCCTCCCTCTCCCCACTGAGAAATGGTAAGTAAATGAAGGTGTTACACTGCAGGGGCTAAGGGCAGGGGACCAGAAGGGAACAGGCTGTTAGGGTGACAGTGTGGGGATGAGACATGCCTGAAGGAAACGTTCCTTAGTTCTGCATCTGCTCAAAGAATTTGTAGGTGGGGTTCTCATAGCCGTTCTGCTGCATCTTGGCCAGATGACGCTCTTCTGGTGTCACGGCTGCATCCACCTTTGACCATAAGGAAAGGAAAGAATCGCAAGGAAAGGTTAGTACAGCAGAGACACTACTGAACCGAATTTCACACAGCGTCACCTCTTTACTCAGTCCTTACCTCAATTACCCCATGATGAATAGAAGTGTATTGTTTCTTCCTCAGCATCACCAAGGTGATGACAATGACGGTTGCTATGACAACGCCTCCAACCATAAGCCCAATGATGGCACCTTTATTGGACCCAACATCCTCAGCGAAAAATACCTGTCGTAAAAAAAAAAAAAGTGATTCATGAGCACACATAAATAAATGACCTGATGATTAAATATAACACACTGCATACCAGCTTCTGATGGTAGACTTCATAACCAGCACTCTGCCTTTCCTCAGTCTCCATCCGCACTTCTGGCATCTCCTCTGGCTTTAGGGCAGATACTGAAAGGCACAAAAAAGCAAACATTATTAACCGGACTGATACAGACACACACATTAACTGTACGTATCTATGTTATGGAGGAAACATGTATGTAGGTTTTAAGAATATCTGTGAGAGACATTTACCAGGTCGTGTGGGGAGTCCTCTGTCCGGAATTGGTCGAGCATCGACAGGCTCAACTGCAGGAAAAAGGAGCAAAATGGTAAAAAAAAAAAAAAAAAAGGTTTCTAATTTTACACTGTTAATAACATTTGAATGTCACCTATTGTGTTTGTGTGTTACCGTGGTTCTCTGTGTTGGGCTGGTTAAAGCTCTCTGGGTGAATGAAGCCCAGTCCATCCAGGCCAGGATCCACAGGGGCAGAGCTGTAGGCCTGATCAGGCATCAGAGCATCGTTACCATAACTTATCCTGCCATCAACCTGCAGACCCAGAGGAACGGAGGAATCAGGCTGCGCATGGTGACATTTTAGACAAATGTAAATGCTCTCAGGTCATACGTGGGTATGGGTATGACTCACCCGCCCATCGCTCTGCAGGGAAGACACTTGCTGTGACAGCTCTGACTGAACTCTCTGCATTATAACCACTACAAGGAAGAGATACATGGTGAGTGTCAGCGTGACAACAGATCAGAGGGAGAAAAGGTGGAAGTAAGATGAAAAAACAGGAGCATGCCAAATAAAGTCCACACAGTGATTCTAATTACTAAAGGCTAGACTGTGTTATCAGCACAGCATCCATCAGGGGAATCAGCACGGCACTTTTTAGGTGCAATTAGAATGGCTGAGACACAGAGACAATATTACTGGATTGTAATCAAGTGCATAAAATAAAACATCGGAAACATCTAACACATCAATAAACCTTTCTGATAGATGAGACAAACTAAAGTCAAGACAATCTGTCAGACATCTTCTTTTGTGTGCATTACAAAAACCACAAACACAAGTCTACTGTATTTCCCTCTCTGTGCTGAAATAAACAGAGCCTTCCTAAATGAACAAAAAAAGCTGGCATGACGCTGACCCAAAGTAGAGGTTCAGAGCGCTTAATGCTGCTCTTCAGTGAGGTGTGATGCAGCATCTGTGTGTAGTGCAGCGTGTCCCACTCTGCTGGTTCTGCATTTCACCCAGCAGTCATTTCGATACCTCAACGGCTTCCAGTAGCAGCTGTAAGGACTGGCAACAATAACCTTGCGTCCCGTGATGGTGCCAAACTGTCCACTGTGAGGGCAATAATTCTTAACACCATTCAATACATCTATCAAAACTTTTTTTTTTTTTTTAAATGCTAATGTCTGCCGAGTTTCAAAGCAGCTTGTAATGGTGAGGCTTCTCAGACTTTCACCTCATCATATAAACGCTCAAACAAAGACACGTCAGAGTAATGCTATTAAAAATCAAAGGTACTCAATGTATCAATTTAAAGGATTCACTGGACTGACTGTGAACAAGCAGTGGGATGGTCCTTTAAGATGCGTCATGATGAACTAATTACCAACTTGACTTTGGATCTCATTGGCCACGCTGGGCACCTTGTAGAGCAGACCCAGTGACTGATTCATCCTCTCATCGATCACACGGAGGTGGGTCAAAACCTGGAGGTAGACAGACGGGCGCTCAGTCAGTCAGTCAGTTCATCAGCATTTTAAATCGTAGTTAAACGTAAGATGTTTTCGCTGAGTGTGAATACCTGAGGTCGGATCTGTGCAGCCTTCTTGGGGTCGACTGTGTGAACGTGCTCGTAGTGCTTCAGCGTGTGTTGTCTGTCCTTCTGCTCCGCACGGACGTACTTCTTCAGTAGGCTCAACACCTGACGAGGCTGATGGAGGCAGTGTTGTAGATTAGTACACTTTCATTTCAAAATGTTGGATTTTCATACTTAAACTAAACTCTTCTACATGGCCAGAACTTTATGTAACATCTCTCCCCGTGTTACAAAGAGCAGTTGTGTGTGCAGGCGCATCTATGAGTATATAAGTACCCGTGGTGGAGTGGCTTGTAGGGCATTGAGGTAATTTTCCAGAGCCAGGCGTCGGCGGCTGTTGAGCAGAGCTTCCACCCGAGCCATGTGGGTTTCCACCAGCTGCTGTCTCTCCCCGGCTGCTTCCTGCTCCAGAGCTTCCACCTTCTCCTGGAAGTGCTGCATATACAGCAGAGCATTTTTCATGCTGATTGTATTTACAATGTCAAGAGGCACATTGGAAACGCAGGAGATGAGATGTGATAACTTTGATGACATCGAACCTTGTTTGCATGTATATATTTCTCTTACCTGGATGACAGCTTTCTTATCAGCACGTGGAAGGTTCTTAGCCTGCCTCTCAGCCTCCTCCCACTCCCTCATCACCTGGACATGAATGGACAGTCACGCACCATTATGCTTACATTTTAAACATCATAATAGCAAGACATGCCTGCACAAAATGTTTAAAAAGCACACATGAATACCTGGGACATCTTCTCCCGGTGTTTGGCTTCAAGGCTTTCTTTGGCCTTCTGGAAGTCGGTGTGTTCATTGTCATCGCCAGGAGATTCAAGGTACCGATCCACAGCATCTGGAGGACTGGGAGCCATGGTGGGCACTGGAGGAGACCGTGAGGGGAGGAATTAAACAGAGAGCACAAGAGGGCAGGCGGCTCAGAGGTTCAGTAAACAGAAGGAGCAAGACAGAACAAAAGGTTGGAAAAACAGTGCTGCTTGACAAAACAGAGATCCAGTTCTTTGATGAACAAGCGGGTTAATCACGTTAGGTACTCACAGATGATTGTTTTAACATCTACATAAATACAGGCATTAAAAAAGACAAACAGGTTATGAGGGGGCAAACAGTGATAAATTTCCCAGAACGTCTTTGTTTTTGTTTCATGTGGGAGCCAGGAGATAAGTTGTGCCAAGTCAGGATGAGGGCAGGCTGCAGCTTTCACTGGAAACAGGACATCAACAATTAACCCTTAACAGCCCCCCCCCCCCCCCCGCCCCTTTTCCTGCTGGCTACTGACAGGAGACACACTACAATCCTAAGCATGCAGACACATGTATAGAAATGCATGCAGACACACAATGACATCTAAGGTTCAGTGTTTATGCAGATCCGTCCACATGCTGCAAGAAATCATAGTAATATGTTAGGAGTGATGCAATGAATTATGACGGTGTCATGGCCGCTTTACCCCAGGGCGCTAGCTTCTGCTGGCTTTTAAACCCTTTCGTGTCAATGCTGCGGATCAAATATCAACAGCCAAACAGAGTAAATGTCTGTTAAACTGTTACAGTCATCTGGTGAGGTCATGCAGGTTTCTTTTTGTCAACAAATCCCACTCACTAAATAAACTGATCAACTCAACTGGGGTTGGCCACCTGTTTTAAAACTAGAGAAGCTGTTAGCATAAGTCTGACTCATGAAGCTGCTGTACTGCGTTAATGTCCTTTAGTACACATTCTTTTCATTTTGTGTCAACATAAGTTCAACATTTGCTGCCTGCATGTCCAACAAATTCTGCTTAAATGTCAGCTAATGAAAGGTTCTTAATGATACAGCTCAAAGTTTATGCCAATTGTTATTTGTGTATGTTTTGTTGAACAACAGTCTGGAGTTGCTTAGTGCAGTTTTCAACATATTTGAGGTCTTCTGAGGAATCCTAGACCATTCAATCTGGAACGGCTTGAAAGACTTTCCAAAGAAGAAAATCTTTCAAGCCTTTCCAGATTTGATGGTCTTCTGACTCAGACCGTGATCTTTAGTACATTCTGTGTTTGTTTAGCAGCTGAACACTGTAGGTTTCAAGATATTCAAATAATTTGCTTTTCTATGAGTCACGGCACAGCACTGCCGTTTGTTTGATCTAATGACACTGCTGTGTCTAATCTTTCTCCAAACTTACTTCTTTCGACTTTGAAATGAAGCAGTTACAGAATAAAGCCATGTATAAACATTTTCTGAATACATTTGTTCTATATTATTTGTTTGCTATATTTGTTAACAAAAAGAAACCACCAGTTGTATGAAAGTTCCGCTTCATTTTAACCAAATTTAAAATATTCTTATCATATAACAACATGATGAATTGTCAGTGCACTGAGTAGTTAAGAGGCTCAGACACTCAGCGAGAGAAAGAGAGAGCGATGAGGCTATATGTGGATACTACGTGCTTAGCTCCAGTCCTGGGACTTACACGAACTGCTGCAGACAGCTAGGCAGTATTCCTCCGATTCAAAGTTATTCCTGTTGCCCCCACAACCCCCAAACAAGAAGGGTGCACAGCGCCCCTTCTCGGGCACGAAGTACCAGCGCTCCAACATGGCATCGCATGGGCCAGACTCAGCATGAGCCCAACAAACCGCTGAGATAACGTACACACAGGCAAATAAAATATCAAGACAAAAAAAGTCATGGAAAAACATAAAAGGTGAAACAACACATGATGGAGAAGCATCCACAACGTCAACACAGTCATGTGACGTCTTACCTCGAACAACCTCCTCAACAGATTCCGTGGTGGTGGTGGTAGTGGTCGTCATTGCTATGTTGGCATTGCGCTCATCGCTATCCCGTTCATCGGTCACATCATCATCATCCTCCTCCTCATCATCATCATCTTCATCTTCATCTCCATCTCCATTCTCATCCCCTTCAAAGATTTCCATCTCCTCGTCTTCGTCTTCATCATCCTCAGTGGTGGCTGGCTCAGTGTCTGCTGGACGTGTCATGCTGAGGACAGAGCATTAACTTCAGACTTTGTATCATCAAGTGTGTGGTAGCAGGGGATACGTGTGTGTGTGTGTGTGTGAGTGAGCAATGATACCTGTTATCGGTGTATTCATTCTCAGCTCCGCCCCACCAGACATCAGACTCCTCCTCTTCCAGCTCTGCACTGTCTGTCTCTCGTTCTGCCTCAGCCGGGCAGCACACAAACTCCACCCCTCGGAAACGGTCAATGCCACATGGCAACAGCATCCCGTAGTCATGGAGATTCATGGAGCGGTCTCCGCAGGACTGATTGTAATAATAAAACATTAATTGTTACTTCATTGGCTTGCATAGAAACAGCGTCCAAAAACAAATCACATCACACTGAAAGCTGAAGTGGTAAAGTGTGACCCATAGTTTATTGATTATAACAGAGCATAAATTAATCCTCATTTGCCAGTTAATTGACTGTGGGTGACTGCAAAGTACAGGACAAGGGTGAAGAAAACACAAAGCATAAGAATGTAACAGGAAGAAATTGTGATGAGTCATTCAGAGGGAGCTACACAGACAGAGGACAGCACACAGCATATATAGAGGCGGCAGGTTTTTTAACCATGGGTGGTGGCCTAATTTTTCCTCTTGTGTCAATCGTTTGAAAGCGCCTCTTCTTCCAAAACAGTTCTCCACGACTGCAACTTTCTGTTCTGTTCTTTTCTGTTAGCGGGTCTATGTTTTTTGTACAAGTGCGTTAGTAGCCTGTACTCACCTCTTTGGCTACAGTGTGCCAGTGCAGGTGACTCTCACACTGGTCCATACGCTCCTGGTGCAGGAACTTACACTTGTCAGGAACAAGCAGGGCATCACTAACAAACTCGCCAACTGCAACATGAGCATTGAGTCTTGTTATAGTGAGAAATGTGGTCATACATGTAGTCATAAAAACACTTTTTACCCAAGCAGCGGTATGGCACAACGATGTACATGTGACTGCGGCATTGCTTGCGACCCTTCTTGCACCAGTTAGGGATGCTGACTGGTTGGTTGGCCTCCACAACATTTGTAATCTGCAACTCTGGGTACACCTGTCAACAGAAGATGAGATTTTAATGCTATTCCTGCATTACCTGTTTTCCTGCTTTGTCTGCTTGCTGCCTCTCTCTGTCTCTCCCTGCAGCACTGTCTCTAAATACCTCTTGGCAGTATTGCAGGATTCCCTCCTTGGTGCCAATGCAGCTCTTTGTGCCGGAAGGGTCCGACTCCCATTTGCCACTTTGTACGTTGATGTGCATGTTGAGTTTCCCACAGAACATAGCCACCTGGGGTTCAGTTAGCAAACCCACAGAGTCATCCGCAGGCACCTGGATAGACAAGGGGAAAGAGGGGACAGTGGTGAAGACCATCTGTATCAAACTGGCCAGCAGCACACTGTTAGCAACACAACACAAAAAGTTATGGAAGGATTTTGATTAAAAATTCAGGAAATGTTTGGAATGTTATCATGAAAAGATGATTACATTTTGGTGATCACTTTGAAATTTTTAACATTGCAGTTAATGGAACTTAAAAAACTTTTGCTCAGTATCTCAGCTGATTATTGACAGATGTTTATCAAATTAGACACAATTATGTAGATCACACCACTCAGTCTCAGTCCCCAAAAAAACATTATTTTCATGTGAATATATGGGGAAACTGAGGTGCTTGGCGGAGGACTGCGCTCTCCGAGTGCTTTTCTAGTTTCCTATGTAAGAGAAAGTGAAAAGATATGTGGTAAAAAATATCATACCACAAGCCTCTGAAATCCAAACAACCCCCTTTTTTTATTGATTCACTCCCCCATTTCAAATCACAACTCAAAACATTTCTGTTTAAAACTGCATATTCCATTTGATCCCCATTCCTCTATCTATTGTATTTATTTATTCTTATTGTTGTTTTTCTTGTAATTTGTGTTTTTAATAGCTTTGTACGGTGTCCTTGAGTGACAAGAAATGCGCCTTCAAATAATGTGTCTATTATTATTATTATTTCTACAGAATAGGGACTGGGCATGTATTCAAAAGGATATTACCATCTGAACATAATGTTCTTCGTTCATTTGTGTGTTGCGTGTAAGAAACAATTGGAGGAAATCTAAATGTGATTTGCGGCTTCATCAGACATCAGAAAAGACTGATACTGGAAACTTGCAAAAAGCTAGCCAACAAGCCATCTGGTTCCAATCCTGAAAGGACTAATTCTGCAGTGATTTTTGCCCTCTGTGAAGCTGAATGGGATATAACATGTTGAACATTGGTAGTACTAACACAATGTGTCATTGAGAAAACGCCTAGCAAATGCCAACAACTATTCATCAGTCATCACTCTGCATCACTTCTAAAAAGAAATCTGATTGTAAAAACACACACAGCTAAAAAAAAAACAAACATCTTAGACAACTACCAACAACTTTGAACAATACTGCTGTGGAAGGGAGGGGCAAATAAATACACTTGACAGTACATTAGTAATGATATAATGTGGTAATGGGCTTGTGTTTCTACTATTACTAAACCTGCAGCTGTATTATGATACAGCAACAGCAAATAAATGTTTTTCTATACAGGCCTTTTTCACTGCAGCACACAGAGGTTTTGTTGGGCAAACAGTACAGCAGTGTAATCAGCCTGTTGTATTTCTGTCCTTCAGGTTATTTGGACTTCTCAAAGCACCATCAAAGAGATGAAATACCACTGTACATATAATAATTTCAGTCAGGTTTATCCTGTTTTCAGATGGACTCGAGTAACATATTTCTCCTTCCTGGTCCAGGACGCCCAGCAGCAGCAGCAGCGGGCTGCGGGCGCCATCTTGCCTGTCTGCATCCTTTTTCCATCTCCTCAGCACTTTCAGCAACAGCTGAACTGGGCTGGACCGAGCGGGCCAGCACCTCACGACAAGGCCAAAAAAACAACAACAACGACAACAACAACGTCTACACCAGCTGGTATTCAATGCAAATATAATCACTGTGCTGTCGTCTTTGTGCAGTTGGTGCGTTTAAAATGCACAACATTTGGCTGAACATGAAATCACAGTTTTATTAGCAAACCGTGTAAAATGCTAGCTAACGTTAGCTGCCTGTAATATATTAGCTAGGCAGCTAAATTTAACACAACACTAATG
>JAVQJX010051774.1:0-11119 GCA_036025115.1 Ambassis agassizii
TAGCATGTTATTGGTGGAATAACCATGGACCATCAAAACTGTGTATTCTACTTTCTGATTTTTATTCTAATTAGCATGTGAGAACACATGTTAGCATGTTTTTAGCTTTTAGCTCGATATGTGAATATGAACATTAGCTCAATGGCTACAAAAGAAAGATGATTCTCTTGTTTGCGTTAGCTTGTGTACATAATGCGCCAGTGTGTTCTAACCTTGAGGTTCTGTCCATCGAAGGGCAGCGAGCCGCTCACCAGTGTGTACAGGATCACTCCCAGACTCCAGACGTCCACCTCCGGCCCATCATATTTCTTGCCCTGCACAGTTTAAGGACTACATTACCCAACAGCCCACTGATATTGACAGTTTACAGTCTACAGATGCAGCATTTATATTTTCAAAATAAATACACTTCAGAAAGTTAAATCCTTATATGATACAATAATGTTTATAATCCATTTTTTCAATATTTTATTTGAATGCAATTATATATTTTGTTCCAATTCTTAAAATTAAGATAATTAAAATAAAGTGAACCTAATTGGATTCATTGATTGTATGTGGATGTGTAGAGGATGGAGGGTGTGGTGGGAGGAGCCGAGTGTTCACCTGGAAGAGCTCAGGAGCAGCGTAAGGAGGAGAGCCACAGAACGTGTCCAACTTACTGCCCAGCGTGAACTCATTACTGAAGCCAAAGTCAGCGATTTTAATGTTCATGTCAGCATCCAGCAGGAGGTTCTCTGCCTGACAGATAAATAACTTTTTAAACAAATGTTCCAACAGGACCAGAAAACCTACTCACATCAAACTGTATTGGTTCAAATTGTTTAATAAGTATGATTTTTTTTTACCTTAAGGTCTCGATGAACAATCCTCCTCTGGTGACAGTATTCCACTGCTGACACAATCTGACACAGACAGACACACATTTAGCTCAAGAGGTCTGTAGAACCTGAGGTTGCCTGTAAAGTGTATTCTATTGTTTGGACTGAGGGTGGCGCCATAGGAAAAACTTTGTTCAGGAAGGGATTCACAGAGTGACCTGATGGGTCCCATAGCCGACAACAGAGGCAGGCAAGTTAGCATTAGCATTCCTTTTACGTTTTTAACACTGGTTGGCAATGAGCAACAGTTAATCTACCCTGAAGCTGTCATTAAAATGCATGTTAGTACATGACTGGATATAAACATCTCTATGGCAGGATCAATGTAAAAACTAAACTCTAACCACAACCCAGTATTCTTTCAAATGAATGGTTTACATTCAGTATGGTGGCCTTCTTTCTTCATTCTTGTGTAATTGCACTATGTGGGACAGAACCAGGCCAGACCAAGTGTGCTATGTGGTTAAAGGTAAAAACAGGTCTTAAAACCTGCTTCAAGATGAACAAATGGACTTCACCGCAAAGAGGCCATACAGAACTGACTACAGATTAAATAATCTCAATAAAGCCATTAACCATTTTATTAGAGGCTACACTAATGCAGGCCCAAGTTGTGGTCTAGTCCCTACATGGAGAGAGGATAATAGCTTAGCAGTGAGAGACAGCTAGCTGTGAGACTTAGCTAACTTAGCTGAAGCTTGACTTGATTTTCATCCAATTTAATCTGTTAAACTAAACTAACGAGCCTAGTTTAGTCTGGTATTGTATAGATGAATACCCTGAACACTTGACTTTCACAGACGATTCATTAAAATGACCTGGACAGAGTGAATTCTGGGATACAGGTCTCACCTGGCGGAACTTGGCTCGGGCCTCCTTTTCCTTCATTCGTCCATGAGCCACCAGGTAGTCAAAGACTTCCCCTGAGATCCAGACAGTCGGGTGAGCATGTATCACACCTCAGCATTTAAACACTGTGATACAATGTGTCTCTTACCTCCGCTGGCATACTCCATCACCAGGTACAGAGTTTTCTCTGTTTCAATCACCTCAAACAACTTGACTGGAAAAAAAAAAAAATATATATATATTAACCAAATATTAACTCTACTGTCAAACACCCTGCTCCAATGTCTAATACTGAGCTCTATTGTCAAATGCTAAACTCTAATAACAAATAATGATATTATATACTAAGCTTTGCTGTCAGATATAGAGCATTCATTTTCTTGCTGTAGGAACTTTGGGAAGCAGCTTCTCTCAAGCTTCAACAGATCACAAACTCCTCAGGTGACAAAGCTCAAATGTCAAATAATGAGTACTCTGCATTTGCCAAATACATAACACTAATACCACCCAAATCACAGATGTGCTAATTTAGACAGAGCTGTCTGTGTTGAAACACGGTGGTTAAATTGCAGTGGAATCTTTACTGTACATATTACAAATATGGCTGACTAGGGTTCATTCATTAAGATCACTTAGACACATTTCCAGAGGATCTCTAGGAAAAGTAATCCAGTGCAAAAAGATATTAATACTGAGGATTTGCTGTTGTCCAACAGTGAATAAATAGCTTGAGCTCTGCGATCAAACATTTGCATTATGTTGCTGACAAATGACCAGTCTATTATAGCCAAATGCTGAGTAATGCAGATGCCAAATAGTGAGTGTTACTTCTAAGTCATGTGGACTACTGTTAAATACAGAGCTCCACTGCTACTGCTATAGAGGGACTATAACAATTACTGGTATACTGAGCTTAATCGTCACTATGAAATGTCCGAATCAGGAGGAGACTCACCAATGTTTGGGTGGTTCAGGATCTTCATCACACTGACTTCTCTGAAAAGCTGCAGAGAGAATCTAAAATTAAACCAGGTAACAGCAGAGCACATGACCCTGCCATCCAAGCATCCCTGCCAAATATCCAAAGTACATTCAGAAAAAGGTCAAGGTGAGGCCGTACCTTCTGCAGGCTGGTGGGGTTCAGTTGAGTTTTGTCAATGATCTTGATGGCAACCTGCAGGAGGTGGAAAAACAACAGGTTATGAGCCACATCAACTTTTTCTTACAGTGTTTAGAAACCAGTTACTCTGCAGATCAACTGTAGTAAGTGTTTGTCATGTGACTGTACGTCCTAGTTGTACAAAATGTTTTTTTTTTTTTTAGAGAATCCTGTTTTATTATTTTAATTGTAGCATAAAGTCGTAGCTCACCTTCATCACATATGATGCATTCAAAGACCAGTGATTCTGTCTGTTTTTACTCTTTCTAATGTAGAATGGTGTACCTGAACCTACTAGGAACTGAAATCATCATGTAGCTTAGTATTGATTTTTACAAGAAGCAACAGAAGAGATGAGAAGAGTTTTACAAGAAAACTGAGTCAGCAGGATAACAGCTCAAAGCTTTGTCCAGGCTCAGGCCCAGAAATCACTTTATAGATTCAAATCTGATTAAAATTGAGTGCAGCACAGAGGTTTAAACAAATAGAATCAGTGGATGGAAAGGAAAGGATTCCATCACATATTCCATATTCCTCCGTTTCCCTCCTGCTCCTCTGCCCTTTAGCTTCATCTATACCGTTTCTGTCTCTTTCCTCTCTTTCACACCAACCACAGTCTCCAGAGAGAAAGAGAGCAGCTGATTGGTTGCCTCTGATGTCTCCCGTCAGAAAATGGATCTTAAAATAAGTTCGGGCGAAAAAAATGTCACATGCACACACACTCTCTCTCTGTTTGATCTCCTGGCCAACCAGCTCTGAGCTGCTGACGTGTGCAGCATCAATAATTCATCCTGAAGCGGCCGCCTCCTGCTTGTGATGTCAGTTTCAAGCAGATTTAAACCCACTGGCTCTGAGCAAGGTGAAAGACCTACAGTCACACTGAAGGAGCTTTTATCAGCTGTGGTTAGAAGAAAGCTTCAACATGAATTCTCACACATTCTTGTGTATCTGAACATGTCTGCGGGGTGCTGTGCCGAGGAGGACTCGTCTCTGTGTTGTCTTCTCACCTCTCTGCCGGTCAGCGCGTGCTTGGCCAGTTTGACTTTAGCAAAGTTGCCCTTGCCGATAGTCTTCAGCAGTCGGTAGTTGCCGACATGCGGTTGTTCGTCTGAGATGGCAGCCACAGAGCTGCGGCATGGCGGCAGACTGTGGCGGCTGGATGATTTGGTGGGTGGTGCCGGCGGCTCGGGGAGGCCATCTGAAGATTTTACCTGAAAGAGACAGATTATTGTGAAGAATTAGATTTAGAACTACTAGTCTGCAACTACAAGTGAAGTGAAGGTATTCTCAGTGAACTTTGGTCACAATTAGTGTAGGAAGGTTGGTAGGAAGTATTAAAATCCTGATGTCATGGTGATAGGTGTGCCACAGGGCTGTGTACCAGTACTTCTTGTTTTCTGTGCAGAGAGGACCTGACAAAGTAACTAAAACCCAGAACCTGTCACAACAAATGAAAACATGTTGAGGTTTTTACATTTTAGATGAGTGCAATCTGAATTCAGTCACTTGTCTGACTATGATATAAGATGATGATTTTTTTTCATATGTGTATAACACTTAAAAAAAATCCAATTTATTATTCATATTGTAGAATATAATACTGAATCTAGTTTAGACAGTATATAACTTGAATGCATACTGCACTCATATCTTCCCCAAACAAAGTTCATTGTCTTCCCTTGAAATCAGATGCTCAGATTAAATGAAAAACAGAAATAGTACCATCAAATCTCCCTGCTCAGAAAGCCCCTTCATTAACCTGAAGGTTTATGGGACTGTGCTATCAGCCCACAACAATACTACAGTATTATCTGGTGCTGGCCGACGGCTGTCAGAGGAACTGGAGCTGACAGAAACCAGTCTGACAGCATCTGAACCAGCTGGAGGAGTAGACGCTGTGGAGATAAACACCTCTACGGTTACACCACAGCAACACTGTGGACACACAACACCAACTGAAGGAAGGCAGTTACAGACAGACTCACTGAGCAGGGTAGAAACTTTAACATCTGATGTTACGGCCTCTAACCTCATCAAGTGGCACACAAAAAAATCACTTGTCTGACTTAGTGACAGCACATGAAGAAGAAGACATGGACGAGGAGTTAGAGGAGGAGGAGAGAAAAGAAGAGGAGGAAGAGGTAGGATGTAAATAAAGAAGATTTAGTCATTTCCATCCCTTAAACACGCAAAAACTTGGCTTAATATAAATACTACTTTTCCTAAAAACATTAACATCACTATGACTGCGCCCTCTAGTGGTCACACTAACAAAGCTAGGAGGTTATAGGTGTAGCACAGGAGGAGGTCGAGGTGGATGTCTGGATCAACAAAACACTGGACTTACATGTAAAACCAACATGATAAACCATTATAGCACAAATACACTAAGCCTATGAGGGTTTAATAAAGAAAGGCCCCAAACCCTTCAGTGGAAAAACCTCTGATTACCACAGATGCATGTGTTGACTCACTGACTCAGGTATGTGTGCAGGCTTGTGAGGGACTGTATCACAGCTTTGACTAAATTACTGTGAATTCTCTTCATCTACTGACAGCAGATCCTCGAATGTGCCGTGAATGTCTGGTACCGTTTCAAAAGTTCCATCATCACTGATTGTTTCCTCCTGTCTGTTAATGATAGGTTCCTCCTGCAGAAGAACAGGGCAGCACTTTAAAAACAGGAACTTGGTTTTATTTATGGCTCAGTTTACAGATTACAGCCACTGCAGAGGACTGCCTTTGGTTTGTTAGTACAACTGGCTTGTTGCTGACTGGAAGCAAAGCTCCACAGAGACCATTAGTGGTTAAAATGACTCTTTGGAAGGATGTATTATATATTTTCCTGCCTTTGTTTAACTACAAAAGAGAATAACAAAATCACAAGTTTCAGGGTTCAAAACCCAGATATTTGTATTAATGTGTCTTAGACAATCCATTGACTGTGCAACAATGGGCACCCTAACTGCTCCTCATAAGTGAGGCCAAACCATCGGGATAGGTCCCCATATAGCTCATAAACCCCACCTCCTTCATGTTAGTTCAGTGTTTCCCAACCTTTTTTGAGCCATGGCACATATTTTACATGTAAATAATCCCACGGCACACCAGATGATCTCTGACAGCACACTAATGTTAATGTCTGATATGTCCATATTTAACTGGTTATTGTTGGCTAAAAAAGGAGGAATCAACACTGTGGTCAGCCAACAGCCACAAGCTGTAGTCATCACCCCTCCACTGCCATGCTTGACAGTGTGTGCGGGCATGAGGCCTGAGGGCTCTGACATGTAGCTCTTGCGGTTTTCTTTTAGATAACTTTCACACATTTAAAAAAAAATCCATAGGTCTACAGAAGCTGCTCACTAATAAACACCAGAGTGTGTAGAAAAAATTCTGACTAGACTGACTAATGATTAAAAAGTTGTGTTCAGTCTTACAATACATAACTTGCTGTTGTTATGCATGTTCACATAGTTCAAAGTTAACTGCAGCTGGAGTTCTGTGGGCTGCAACCATCATGCTGACACCTTCAGCCCTCTGTGGCCTTGAGGTTTCTCTTTGCCATGACCTGGCCTGCAGTCACCAGGCCACACACGACCTGGGGACACATTGCAGCAGGAGCAGAAACATTGTTGTATAACTTTAAAACATACAAACTTTAAAAAGATACACAACTGTGCATACATAGCTATGAGAGATTTATGTTTTCCATTGAAGCCAATAGGTGTGTAAATGTTTTTTTTTTTTTTTTATGTTGCCTTTTTGCATAGAACTACTCTTTGCTGTGAGTCGGATTGTTATCCTGCCAGTCTCTGCCCTAACCCCGGCTTTCCCCCACAGACAGGTCAGAGGTCAGGGTTCAGGGTCTGGTTGCGACTTTCAGTGTCACTTCAGCAGGGTGGAGGTGCATTTCAACCCCCGTGTGACTTCTTGTCTCATTACTGAAGTAGGTGGGTGGAGGAGGAGAAGGTTTCCACTCCCACTGGGTGAATCCCATAGTAAAGCTATGTGTTGCCATAGTGACAGAGAAAGTCTCCAGCAGCTGATTTCACAGTTCAGTAAAAAAAATAGAGGAGTGATTCATCACTGAGGAGAATGACTGTCTGCTCTGCAGGGAGCGTAGCTTCACTCTCTGTGATGGACTGCACATGACACGGTGAGCGGGGGTCACCGACAGATTAGGAGACAACGGGCCCCTGCTGCATAAAGGGCCCACAGAACCCTCACACAGAAAAGAGACGGCCACAAAAGTGAGTATTTAACCAGCCATGATGCTAATTTATGAAATTTTAAAACTATATCTCAGCAACCTCAGTGCATCTGAAAACATGATGAGCCTATGACTGGTATTCCCCTTCATCAAAGACAGTGAAACTAGCTATGGGAGGTAGAACAGGTCACACAAAGAAAAACAGAGAGGTGCACACCACATGAAACATGCACTTCACTTACTGCTGTCATTGTGAGTTCATTTGGAGTCACAATGGGTTTACATCTAGTAACATTCTGTGTCTCCATATCTCTTTGTTAGTTATTGTATGTCTTTGTATTATTTTGTGTCTGTACATCATTACAGTATTTTAAATGGTGTTAGTTTTTTTGTATCTGTTTTGTGCCTCTGCAGATTTTTGTTGTTGTTGTTATTAAGGATGTCTTTGGAGTGTTTTCCATTGTTTTGTAGTCATTGTGTACATATGTGTAGCATTTTGTGTGTCTTTGTAGATGTTTTGCATCTCTTTACAGTGAAAAGTCAACACAAGACAGGTTGGATTTTGTTTTCACTTTAAATGCGGTCACAGCGATCTGAGAAATCTGAATGTGACTTCCAGAAGACTGAGACCAACAAAGATCACAGTACTCTCGACCTGCAGTGTATTTCGGGAAAGATCAATACTAAACAGACAGTAGGAGCCAGCTGTAGCTGCTGTATGTCTGACTGAGGAAGGAGTGATTAAAACTCTGCATATAGACTCAGGGGACAGGGACATGACTGGGCAGCAGAATATACGAACAAGTAACAGACTAATTTACAGTAGTGTTCAGTTTGCTTATCAAAGATTAGTGTGAAATAAAAGCATCATGCCAGAACCCTCAGCTGACTCATTCTGTGCTGGTTTAAGATGCTGATAAGTCTAACATGGAGACACATCAGGACACGAAGCTGAATGATGAGGAGCCTGAGAATAGCACACTGCTAGCATTCCAGCATTAGCATGACAATAAGGAGCCTGGATTTACCCAGCATTCCTTCAAGGTCCAACAGCCTTCACAACATCTAAAAAGGTCCACATACCAAAAGAGAGATTCAGATGGGAATTTGAGAAGCATATCAGGAGTATTCAGCATATTTACAGCATTAACAGATGACAGAGTGAAAAGTGAAAGCTACCAAACACAGCAGAATGATTAGCAACATGTAGCAGCGGATGCCAGGTAACTGATGTCCACCAGGACCATCTCTTATGTTTCTGTCAGCAGCCTGATACACAGATACAATGTTATTCAGTGTAACAGTGGGCTCAGGTTAGCTGCTCACTGAGACGCTGCAGCTTCCACTACAGACTAACATCATCCTCTTTGTGTGGCTAATGTGTGCTTGATGTTAACAACTCCACATCAGGTCTGAAGCTGCTTCTCACTGTCAGTACAGGTGTGTGAGGCTCTGCCTGTGCAGAAAGCTGGGTGTCATCTCAATCCTTTATTAAAACCGAGTCATGACTCATGACTGCAAGCCTGATCAAATGAGGCTAGAGCTTGAAGTGAACCTACAGATCCTTTGATTACAATGTACCACCAGCACTAGTGACAGAATGGATCTTAAAATCAATGCATTTAAAAAAAAAAAAAAAGATCTTCAGTGTTTCCTCTGATATATTAGTGCTCAATATAAACGGACATTTGACTTGTCTCCACAGCAGGACACCAATCACCTCACTTCCTGGGTTTCTAAAGTCCACTTTAAGTTATCAGGAATTAAACCACCAGTTACTGTGCAATTATGTAAATCAAGCAATAAAACAAATATATAAAACCTTTGACCTCCTTAAATTAAACACCGTTAGCAGGCTTCACTTCATTACTGTCACAATGAGAAGATCAGGCTACTGATGTGAAATAAAACTACTGAACTGCATTACACACTCACACACGTTAGTTAATCAAAACAAATCCCTGAATAACGCCCTTCAGAAGCACAAATGATCATTAATAATTAATAACGCAATCAATAATCAATAACCAGAGGAGGAACAGAAGAACACTCACCTGCTCGGACTCGCTCACCGGGGTCAGCGGCATCCTGCCGGACATCTTCCTGCTTTCCCTCCGCGACTTGCTGCTCTCTTTAGTCCCGGAGAAGCATCTCTTCCGCCGGCTGCTTTACAGCATCTCTCTCCGGGAACCAGGCCACCTCAGCCGGGCTTAGCTGGGAGGATACGCCGGCTGGAAGGAGCGGGAGGCCGGGGCGGCGGCGGTTACGTCAAAACCCGGTGTTTGTGTCGGTGCGGGAGAGAGACCCGCATGGAGACAATGGACAGAGAGAGAGAGAGAGAGAGAGAGAGAGAGAGAGAGAGAGAGAGAGAGAGAGAGAGAAAGAGAGAGAGGAAGAGGAAGAAGAAGAGGAGAGAAATGTGTGAAGTAAAAATCCTTCCTGCAGCTGCCAGCGGTTTATCAGGTCACACAGCAGCACTGCAGAACTGAAAAGAAGCATGACGTCAGAGCTCCTCCTCATCTTCATCATCATCACCACCGTCATCCTAAATATATCCCAGCATCCTCCGCTGCTCCCTCCAAAGCACGCTCCTCCTCGGAGTTAACAGCTAAGCTAAGCGTGGCACAGGAAGTCTTTTATTTTGTGAACTTTATTTTGCTTATTTTAATGACAGACTTCCTGCTTTTTGACCTGTCAGTCTGGTTAAATACATACGGTCTATGGTTAAATAACACAATAATGGTGTCATACATGTATAACGCTGTCAGAGCGTTAAACCATCATTATTTAAGTTTAAAAAGGTCAAATATTATAACATTTAAACTAGGATTTCAAATGAATGTAGAATTTATGCTATGAGTTATCTCTGTACAGTATAATGCTTCTCATCACATTCTCATTGACCAACAAAGTGAGGAGAACATTTGGTGACGATTTTCCAAGAACAGTTCCCATTTGGTGGTCTGTGTGCTGCACATCTGTTGTGTGTCATAGAAAACAATATATGAGATTTTAATGGCGTTTTTAATAACATATATTTTAAAGAAATGTCATGTTCATTTTTATGCGTGTCTCCATCTTAATTAATAAGCAGACAAACATTTGCTTCAACTTATAAAAGGAGATGGATATGGAGGTTATAGAGCAGCAAGCCCACCCATCATACAGCAGAGGGAGAGATCTGCTTCACCCCACCCATGCTGCTGTTCAAAAGGTACTGAGCATTATTACCATGCTCTTTAGTCCCATGCTTTTAACGTTTTTCTTTTAGCAAATTAGTGTTGTTTCCACCGTTTACATTGTGCTGCCATCTTGTGGCCTCAATGAATGTTTAATGCAACTTTCAGTCAACAATAGTACCATCTAGTAACTAAAATTAAAAATCAATATACTCTTAATTCAGTCTCTATTACATGAATCAATAGAAATATGGACATGATTCAACCATTAGTCTTTAATAAATTAAAATGTAGTGTATATGATGCTGACCATATACTATGTACAGTCTCAGGTGTTCATGACAGTCCAGCCTCATTTCAGTCAAAAGTTAGACACTAACATAGAATAGTCGTGGTGATCCATGTACAGATAAAGATGCAAAACACTTACTAAGAAAATGAATCAAAGAGATTTGAATACCACACAGATGTTCTCTGGAGAGATGAGGTCTCAGCTAATCCTCACCAAAACCATCAGGAGGCCTTCCAGGTCAGTGACATACCAAAGGCTGTAATGGTATGCTGATCAGAAAGCCCCTTTAAATGATCAGAAAGCATTTCCACAGACATGCAACTGTTTGTCTGTGCTATTCTATCAAAGAGTACCAAAAAACAAATGGTAGCATCCTAAACCTAATAAATGTATAATATAAAAAGGTATCTTAGAAACAAAACACTGCAAGAATTAACATGACTTTCTTCTTGCTTTAAGGATTTTTTTTTTGTCTTCTGTTGCAAGTTATTTTCGTTAATTTATTTTTCAATACAATATTAAAACCAAACTCCTACAACAGAGTGC
>JAVQJX010051775.1:0-10451 GCA_036025115.1 Ambassis agassizii
CACACACACCCACACACACACACACACACACACACACACACACACACACACACACACACACACACACACACACACACACACACACACACACACACACACACACACACACACGGAGAGAGTGAGCATGAGGGAAAAGGTATTAAGGAAGGAAGAAGGGAAATGGATGGGACCAGAGTGAAACGAGGGCAAGAGCTGACAACGACTTGCAGATGCTCATCTCTAAAATACGCACACACACTCACCCACCCATTTGCTTTGGAAAAACATTGTTTAACCCCTAGACTATCAGGTTTCTTTGTTGTCACAGAGATTTGTTGTTATTGATTTCAGTAAGGGTCCTGATAGAGATGCTTACTAGAAAGTGCACTCTGCTGTACATTGTGTCTCAAAAGCAACTCCATATATGGTTTGAAAGTCAACACCGTTCACTAATGTTTCAAAACATCAACATTGAGCAGCACTGAGATGTAAACATACTGGGGACTGTAATGGTGCTGTGATATCCTGGTTGTTTTTATTCTGAAAGTCTACATTTTACATCACATTTTTTTTGTACTCTTCTTGTTCTCTTATTTATGGTTATGTATTATGTAGTATGTGAGTAAAATGTTTTGATTTGTTTGTTTTTTTTACTATGCATTTACTTTTTTATTCATTTTTAAACCTTTTTAATGGATGTTTCTGTCTCCTCACTTTTGTTTTTGCCAGGCTTTTGGGAATGCCAAGACAGCTCACAACAACAACTCCAGCCGCTTTGGTAAATTCATCCAGGTTAATTATCTGGAAACTGGAGTAGTGAGAGGGTAAGTGCCATTTTTCTTTCTCATACAAAGGCTACACTACATTTAAATAACATGTGTTTCCTCTTGTCATCAGGATCTTTTACCCTTATATCTTCCCCTTCATTCTTTTTATGGCTGGTCATGTGTTTCTTCCTAAATCTACGTGGACTGAAACTTTCATGAAACTAACATATCCTTCCTTTTTCTCAGCAGTCAGACTCTGGTTAGGAGCTGCTTCAAAGTCTGGTCAACTGTGTCACTTCCTCATTAGGAGAGAGGAACAGCTGCACAATGCAATGTCCTAAAAAAGACAACATGTTAAGTCTTAATTGTCAGACAAAAACTGCATGACTGCAGGGAACATTGTTAGTCTGCAACAAACACACCATAATATATCAAACACTAGTGTAGAGTCCATTCAAAAGAAGTGGTGATTTAAAACATGCAGATGCCTGTGGTGACAGCTGCTCAGCTGCACACTAAGTGGCACCAACAGCCTGCTTATCCCCTAATGACGCCAGGTCTCATCGTATGCTACTGAATTGTCTTTTTTTCTTTTTTGTGAACCTCCAAAGACTTGTGGTGTTTCTGCGCTACAGAAGTCAGCCCTCTTTGACAAGGACCTGCAGAAAATATTGAATCTTTTTTCTTTATGCTACACAGCATTAACCACCACTGTTCATGCTAGTGTAGCTTTCAGTTGCTTAACAGTAAAAGACACAGAGGGCCATCACAGCTCTGCTCTGTAGACTTAACAAAGGCTGCCTGTCTATCTCTCCATCTCCAGTGGCAGCCATTCACACAGTCAATAGAGGAGATTAACAAAAGGGAGGCTGCTGTTCCGCTCTGCTCTGCTCTGCTCTGCTCTGCTCTGCTCTGCTCTGCTCTCTGTGCAGACTGACTAACTGACAGACGGGACTTTTTTTTTTATGCTCTCTCGCTCTCTCTGGGTCTCTGTATGGCTAATCCTGCCTCAGTGTGATCTGAGTGAGATGGAGCAGAACCACAAAAAGTGTCAGAGGTGTGAAAAGAATATGGTATTTGAGTGAATGTCTGAGCACTTACATGAAGGTTCTCAGAGTGTTGTTTATTTTTTTTTCTTGTAAGACCTCTTTTCTTTGCAGATTGACAGATAGTCAATGGAGCTACTTTTTCAAATGGTTTCTGCTGCAATTTACTGAAAGAAGCTCCAGCCAACAAACATACTCACATGATCTATTCTCAAGTTTAGCTCATTCAGAGTCATCACAATTAGGGACCCGTCACATTCACACATCTCCCTGATTTATATATTTACCTTTTAACCAGAACACAGATTTCAATATGCATATGTGACAAATAATGTTTGTTTTGATGTATAAGAACTTTTCACAAACTGGCTTAGGGTAGGCCCAAGAGGTATTTGTTTGTCATCAATGCGTGAGGGACTTAATCTGAATTCCTGTCAGTTACCACAAACCTGGTTCTTAAAATACATACTTCCTGAACATATTTGGTAAGGTAGTGTTTAGCGTGCGTATCCACATGCGATCTGTCTATATTTGACGCTGTAGTTTTAGCAGATGGACACAACTAGGTTTCTCACAGCAAAGCTCTATTCTTGGTGTGTCATGAGGACTGGCGTCAGTGTTGTTTTTGCTTGGCTATAGAAAAAACAAGTCTGACTTATAAAATCTGATTTAGACAACTTTATGGCCTTGGCCTGATGTAGTGGTTAAATACCACTGCTTTTTAAACTGCATATCTCATGACTGCAATGAACTGTACTTTTATCTAGCTAAAGCTTCTGCAGTAACCTTTTTGTCCTTCGCTTTTTTATTTTTCTACACAATAACATAAATTAATGCCACAGTTGTTTGTGATTGTTGTATGTCGCTACGTGGTGCGTGCTGCTGCATACATCCAAGTGTGGCTGAACGCTTTGTTCACTCTTTGATTGTTCCGACCATCTGCCCTCACTTCCCCTCCTGCTCCTCCCCTCATGCTTTATTACCAGCCCACTTTCTCATATGACCTACAAACACACACAGACAAACACACACACACACACACACACAGTGACCTTTTGTGTTAAGTGATTCATCCACTTTTTTTTTTCTTGACGTCTTTACTCCCCCTTCACTGTCTTCCTCTGTCTTTTAGGGCTGTGGTAGAGAAGTACCTCCTAGAGAAGTCTCGCTTGGTCTCCAGAGAGAAGAACGAGAGGTGAGGAGAGGGGGGGGGGTCTTGGCCTCTCACCTCAGTGACCTTCATGAGGCCTTCTGTATAAACATGGAGTTTCCCCCATGAGTCTCTTATGGTTGCATATGAGTCCAGCTGATGGCTTCAGTGCCTAAACATTTACATGCATTTCACTGCATTGTGCTCTGTCCAACTGTATAAGTGACGGATAACGTTTGATTTGAGCTGACACGTTGGTCAAAATCTTAACCACATATGCTTGGTAATACACATTTTATTAGCAATGTTGCACGACGTGCACAACCTCACACATCATTTTGTCAGTCACTCTCCCACCCATGCAAAAATGTGTTGCTCACTATGGACTAGACTGCTTACCTGTTGCTCCTTGGATGACTAACAACAAATATTTGAGCTTTGGTAATTGAGAAATACTGTCACTGTGTTAGATAAGTGACCAGTTCTCCACTGTCGCTTCTTTTCTGTGTGATATATTGTATATCAGTGGTGAAGTCTCTAAACACTGTACTCTCTTAAACACTGTACTGTTTAGTGGGAACTTTCTGTAGTTGTTTGTAGTTGTACTGCTGAAATGTTGCCAGTTAGTCTTGGAACATCAATTCCTCCTATTAATCATCTAGCCTACAGTTGCTGTTGACACAGCCTCTTTCCTGTCTAGTCGTAGAGGGAGTCTCCTGTATGATGTTATTGTTTCTTAGTGATAAAAGTGGAAACTCATTACTCCTGTGTTCTATTACAACAAAGCTCTGTGGCCTATCTACCTGCCCACTGATAGCACAAGTGGAAAACTGATATTAACAACCGCGAGCTCCAGGCATTGTCCTTTTTCTATTAGCTTTTTACAACCACTGCTAACTCTGTGTGCACCCATAAACATGAAGCTCAGATAACCCACCAGATAATAATACAAACAAATGAAGGGCACTTCTTAGAATGTATTAATCCTCCAGTATCTTTGCTAGTGAATTTAATCAATGCAAAGGAAACTTTGTCCAGTACAGTATGCACTGGTTAAAAGTTGATTTACGTTTGTTTTTGGGTTTTTTTCAGGAACTACCATGTGTTTTATTACCTGCTGTTGGGTGCTTCAGAGGAAGAAAGGAAGGAGTTTAAATTGCTGCCGCCTGAAGAATACTTCTACCTCAAGCAGGTACAGTTCAGCCCTGCTACCCTTACAGTTAGCGCTTTATCTTTCACTTGTCTACCCTGTTCACACTGCTCAAACCCACTGAAATGTTTGATTGGACCTAGTATTCATGAGAACTGCAGAGCTCCTGAATGAGCTTCAGTATACACTTCCTGCTTTCTGCACACATGTGCATGTGTACTGCATGTTAATGAGCCGGTCTTTGTTCTCTCACTTGTTTTTATTCTCCTCCTGCCTTGCCCTGTCTTTCATTCATCTCTTCTGTCACCTGCTTGTTTGCCTGTTTTGTTATTTAATTCTCTCAACTTCATAACTGTTTTCTTGTAGCAAAATTTTAAGATTGAAGATGAGGAAGACCTGCGCCACGATTTTGAAAGGCTGCAGCAGGCAATGGAAATGGTTGGCTTCCTTCCCGCCACCAAGAAACAGTAAGAGAATCAGTGGGCATGTCCTGTCTAGTGTATTTAATGTAGGGGAAGAGGTTGTATTGAAAATCCATCCTAGAGCATTTTTCCACTCACTCATGGAAACACAGTTTATTATGTTTATAAGTGTTGAGTGACATTACCAAAAATACAAACTACAACAACTCGCACTGTTTAGAGCTCAAGAGTATCTGTATTTAATAAGCTAATCTGGAAGTTTATTAGAGGCAGCATTGAGTTACAGCTCTGCACAAAGCCTCCATTCTCTTTGGAAGTCATTGAAAATAAACAGATGATCTGCATGGATTCCAAATATCATATGACTATATTGTTTCTGTTGCTTCCCATTAATGCATTCTGTTTTTTTATCTGTTACAGGATCTTTTCTGTCCTGTCCGCCATTTTGTATCTTGGCAACGTGACATACAGGAGGAAGTCCAATGGTCGAGAGGAGGGCTTGGACGTGGGACCACCAGAGGTCCTGGCAACTCTCTCTGACCTGTTAAAGGTAACGTTTGTGTCAGTAATTGTCAAGTGCCAAGAAAAGTACTTGAGTCAATACTTCTTTAGTGTCTAGGCTATGTAGTTGTGCGTGTGTGAGTGATTGATGGTATTCATCTGTGTCTGTCTCAGGTTAAAGAGGAGCTGCTGGTTGAGGCACTGACAAAGAGGAAAACGGTGACAGTCAATGACAAGCTGATCCTCCCATACAGCCACTCTGAGGTATGCTCCAGGCCTGCACATCTTTGCAGCAGTTACCCAGTCCATCTCCAACTTTGTTTTTCTGATTTCCCCCATTTATTGATTAGACACATTGTATGTAATTTGAAGTACTATAATGCTGCTTCCACTGCTTCTGTTAAGTTACAACCCCCCTGTTTTTTTTCCTCTCAGGCCATAACAGCAAGAGACTCTATGGCTAAGTCTCTGTACAGCGCCTTGTTTGACTGGATTGTCCTGCGCATCAATCATGCACTGCTCAACAAGAAAGACATGGAGGAATCTGTCCCAGTAAGACAAAAAAACCTGATCCTATTCAAAAACAAAAAAGTTGATCATGAGTACTTATTCATTGGTATATGTAGTCACACACTTTCCCTCCCGTTCCTCACTGATGAGTCTTCCTTCCGTTTTCTAGTGCTTGTCCATTGGTGTGCTGGACATTTTTGGTTTTGAGGACTTTACGACCAATAGTTTTGAACAGTTCTGCATCAACTATGCAAATGAGCAGCTGCAATATTACTTCAACCATCACATCTTCAATCTGGAACAGGTGAGCGGTTTATTTACTTGCCTCACTCTAGTGTCAGTTTTAGTGTCTAAGTTAAGCTAAAGCTCATGATTCATGCAAACATCTCCTAATTTCTTTTCAAAAAGCAGCCACATTATCAAACTTCCTAGAGCTGTTTCACCAAAACGTTGTTTTCTGCCTCTTCCAGGAGGAGTACCAAGCAGAAGGAATCACGTGGCACAACATCGACTACACTGACAATGTAGGCTGCATCCATCTCATCAGCAAGAAACCCACTGGATTGCTTTACCTACTGGATGAGGAGAGCAAGTAAGAACAGCTGCAGAGGCTTTGCTTTCATCCATGGCTGTGATAGGAATAAATGTTTGTTGTCATTCAGTTGTGCAGAGTTGTGCATTTATTCACCTGGTATGCTTGTGCCCCAGCTTCCCACATGCTACAGATGAGACATTGTTGGCCAAATTCAAGCAGCAGCACCAGGGGAACAAATACTTTGTTCCCACACCAGTGATGGAGCCCGCCTTTGTTATTCAACACTTTGCTGGAAAAGTCAAATATCAAATCAAGGTAACATGGAAAGACAGTGCAGGTGCTACCCGTGTCTTATGCAGTCTGCAAAGGTCTCAAGCTAAGCTCAAATACCTTATTTTTGCTTCTGTCCTTTTTAAAAGTCTTGATTTGTCCTTGCAGGATTTCCGGGAGAAGAACACAGACCACATGCGTTCAGACATCGTGGCATTGTTACGGAGCAGTGACAGAGCTTATGTGCGGCAGCTCATTGGCATGGATCCAGTGGCCATGTTTCGATGGGGCATCCTGCGAGCTACAATCAGAGGCATTGCTGCTTTTAACGAGGCTGGCCGTGCCTGGGCAGCCAAAACTTCAGGTAAATCTTCTGAGTGTCAGCCTGTCCTGATTGGAATTATTTAATTTTTAAGTGTATTAAAATATTAAGTATTTTAGAAGATTATTAATTAATTAACACAAGACAGTGCTGTGACATAATGTCATACCATTACTGCCTTTGTCTTCACTCCAGTTATACCACAGCTTCAGACTACTGCAGTTTCTCTGCTCTGTAATTAGCCTCTCAGGTCAGCCTTTAGAAAGTAAAATGAGACCACAAACTTGAGGCTTTAAGACATTTTGACATTTCACTTGAATTATCAATCCTCCGGACTATTTTTGTGCTCCCAGATGTAGCCCATTGACGTCACAGCCTTTTCATGTGGATTAACATGATTAAATAAATTGAATGCAAAAACCAAAACAACAAAAAAATGCTGCCGTCTTGTGACTATAAGAAACCCATCCTAAGAAAAGCTTTCACTTGTTAATATTGTGTATTAATTGTATTTTTGTTTGATGTTTAAGGTGTCGTCCGCCCAATCTCCAGAACTCCTTTAGGAGAGCTTCAGCGCTCCAATACACCAATAGAAAGAATGTACAAGTAAGTGATGGACAAAGCTAAATATGAAACGTGCCTCATTATTTGTTTGGACTGGTTTCTAACTGCCAGGTGTGTTTCATCTTGAGGAAATCTATTTGCTGCCATATCTGAGGAGGTGGCGGCGATTGTTGGCCATTTTTACTGTGTGGTTAATAACTTTTCATTCACAACACAGAGTCTGATGAATTAAAGCAGGATCAACTTGATTGTCACTGTCCATGAAAGGGCCGCTGTTCCTCCCCGCATAAATGACACATTATGACATGTTCTGTTTAATGTCCCTCACTGATGGTGGCGGTTGTTTAACGAAACTGTGGACCCTGACATCTATCCTGGGGTGCTGGATGAGATGAGGAAGAAAATTGTCAGACAAATAACTAATTTTATTAGAATTTTATTCTTAAAAACAGATATTTTTGGCATCACTTCAGCAGATAAATCTTCCTTCACCTCATCTCAGTCAACCATATCCTTTCCACCTTTTGGTGACCCCACACTGTGCGGTTCTCTCCTCTTCCTCTCCCCTCCACAGAGGAGCATCAGTGCTCGATTTCTACTTTGATCACTCAGAGGAGCGCCCTCTTGAGGCCTTTGAAGACATCTTTGCTAGCTATGAGAGTAAGAAGTAAGTGAATTTGGTGAGCAGCAGAAAGGACTGAAGACCAGAGGCCAGGCAGGAAGGAAACGTGTTTTGTTTTGGGTTAAAGATCATCAGTTTGCTTCATTTTCTGAGTTTGCTCTCACTGTAAAAAATCATTTATTCATTTAAAATGTATTTGAATTTAAGCCAGTAAATCATTTCTTTCAAAAGGTCAGGGTTGTTTTGTATGTTGCAATATCTGCTTTTTAAATAAGGAGGAAGTTTGAAGAGGAAGTTAAATACAGCAGCATTGCCCTATACCTTGCTTTCCCCTCTCCCCTCACTGTAATAATCCCTCTCCTTCCTCAGGTTTATTATTCCTGCTATAGAGCACAGGAAAGTGTTTGTTCTGGCCTTCTCTGATTAGCCGCTCAGATTGCCTTGGAAGTGCGCATATATTTATACATGTACAGATGAGAGCAATTGCAGAGAGGAACCAAACCATGAGGCATATTTTTGGATTATTGGGCCTCTGAACCCTGACCTTCTGCCTCATGCTTTCAGATCTGGAATTGCTGAGTAATTATCTTAAAGACCTTGAACCTCTCAGCACATTTTTACCATTACCATTCAGTTCCTTCCAGATCTGCAAACAGAGGTGTAGAGGTTAGATTCACTTGTTTTCTTTTGCTTGTTCCTTCACTGCCTGACCTCTGTTTTCATGGTAAGTATAGAAAAGTACTGCATGGGTTATCTCTGGGACACGGAAAAGCAATCTCCATATTAACCTCACCAGACCCAGCATTCAGTGTGACGCTCCAAACAACAACTACTACAACAACAACAACAACAATAATAATAATAATAATAATAATAATACAAAGAAACCTCACCAGTAACAACTTACAGTCACATACACAGTACCAACCACAGCATGGAAAACCACACTGACTGTCAGTTCAGCTCTGCATGTTAACCATCACAGGCAGGCATATGTGTGAATACAACACTCTCATTCCCCAGTCTGTGTCTTTTCTTTTTCTGAAAAAGGGTATGGCAGCATGGTTGGGTGGTCTTGTGTGTCTTGTGGTTTCCTCATACATAAGCAGTGAAAGATTTCATGGGTTGCTGACAGATGAGCTGAAGTTTCTCTTGATATCAGACCCCCAGCTGTTCTGCAGTGTGTTTTGTGTGTTTTGTATTGGGTAACTGCGGTGCTATTCTTTTGTGGTGTTCAATCACACCCCACTTTACGTTTTGTTTTTTTTTCTCCCTCCTCCTCCTCTTTTGTTGGTTTTTTCCCTTGTTTCCCCCCCTGCCCATTTTCCACCCGTGTTCACGTGACCTCTGTGTGTGGTGTGATCAGAGACATGCATGCAGAAATCATCAGCTCCATTAAGAACTTGCAGCTGGATGGTGAGGATCCTCGCAAGCTGCTGCAATCCTGGGGTCGCCTCCGCTTCCCGCGACACGTCCTCCAGTGAGTCTGCAGACAGATGTGGCATCCGCTCCTGTCCAGATCAGTCCAGTCTACCAGCCTCAGACAGAATATGCTCCTGTTAAAAAAATGTAGACTTACATCCATTTCACCAACTGTGTTCACGTCATAAACCAGCCTGCGTCCAATGTGAACCAGTCTAACAAAAACCTCAGCACTCAAATGTTATTAATAGCTGAAAGCTTGTAGATCCCATGTAGAAATGTAGTTTTCCTAAAGGCTGCAATGCTAATACTTTGTGTTAACTGCTGCATGCCTGAGATGGCATGCAAGGTCTTCTTGAGCATCTTGTGGAAATATGTCCCAGCAGACTTGCAGCATGTTGACACATGGCAAAAAAGAGAATCTAAACATAAATTTAAAGCCTTTTATGTAGTGATGAAAACAAGAGAGCATGTCTGTCTTTGTATGGTGAGCCTCTGCTGGGCTGACATCACAAACTCCTCCGCCTTCCCCTCTGTGTCATCTCGTCATTGTTGCTCATTCAAGTCTCACCATCCTCATTCATCCTTTCCAGGTTCCAAGCCTTGATTTTTTTCACTGACTGACGCATGAAGAAGTCACCTGTCCGTACTAACCAGGCTTCACATGCTCCGTCCGCTATTCCATGCTCAATCTTCTGGCAGTTAGCATGTCTAGCCCTTCAACTCAAACTGCAAAATCTTTCTCCTTTTTTCACAGGAAAAACAAGAATACCAAACAGAGACAGGTCATCCCCAAGGTAACTCAGATAAAGAAAATAGTAGTAATTTGTTTAATTCCATTAAAGCCCTATTGATTGCAAGTATAAAAATAATTAACTCCATCACTGCTGTGCAGCATCTGCTGGATTCTCGATCTCTTAAGTTCATTGTGAGCCTGACGCTGCACGATCGCACAACAAAGTCTTTGCTCCACCTGCACAAGAAGAAAAAGCCCCCCAGCATCAGTGCCCAGTTCCAGGTAATGTCATATGCACATTATGGTTAGGAAAAGGTATATTCCTAACGGTAATTAAATCTATATCTTTGTTTTTTTCCAGACTTCTCTGACAAAACTCTTAGAGACTCTCAACAGAGCAGAGCCTTTCTTTATCAGGTGCATCCGCTCCAATTCTGAGAAGGTGAGACACAAAC
>JAVQJX010051823.1:0-16520 GCA_036025115.1 Ambassis agassizii
AATTTACCACAATGGTAAAATACCGCTATTCGAAATACAATCTGAAAGTATTTCAATTTAAAGCCACTAATTCCCCAGTGCAGGATTCACATATTAACAGGACATATTATTGTGCCATCCTCCTAACAAGGAAAAATTCCTCAGGATTTAATGATAGGGCTCATTAGGCTAAGCTTTTCACTGTGGGAACTAGGCACTGAATAGAAAAGACACTTGCCCCGATCCTCCAGGAATTGTGGGCTGATGATAAATAATGTTAACAAACAAATGCCAAAAATATAAATTGCTGCTGGAGAGAATTCCATTTAAAGTAAGAGGAGATAAAAGATGAAGATTCCATATGAGACACAACTGCTGTTGTTATTAGGAACTAGGTTGGACAGCACCCATCTCTCTGCCCTCATGTGACCAAACCCAGATGATACTCACTGATCAAAGCTGACACACTGTTGAGTTTGGGGTCATAGGAGCACTTTCCCTTCCCAGATTCCACTTTGCCCGGCTCCAAATGGAAGATTTCTTCCTGAAATGGAAAAATCATATGGAGATGGCAATAAATTCAGCACTCTTCATCTTGTCACTGTGACTCCCTTGTGTAGGGAAAATGAGGCAGCATATGTGCTGCCTCCGACTCCTGTGGGATCTATAGGGCGTGATGGGGGATGAAGTCTTAGAATAATGAGTGTATATTCATACAGAAAAACACATGCAGGAAAGTGAGGAATGTCTAATGCTACTCTACTGCAGAAAACAATGTGCAGTGGGCTGCTTCTCTTGGTGTAATAAGTTGCATGCCAAATATCTCTCAGCCTCTATGTGTCTATGGGTGTGCAGGCCGACTGCTGACACCTGTGATCTAGCACAGAGAAAACAAGCCTGGGATGGAGGCCGGATGACGGATGCTCACTGCTCCTGGCATCTAAGCACGCAAGCACTGAAAGGTGACTGGCAGAAATGTGTGTATAAGAGTGGGTAAAATGAAACAGCAGCGTGTGATGACATGTCCTGTAGCTCCGCCTTACAGACCACAGTGTGCCCAATTCCATTTTTCACTGCTGACGGGGACAGAGATGGAGACATCTCTGTCACTGTCCATCAACACCAGCGCAGTGGAGAAACTAAGGCACTGTGCCAAACTCACTTGACTGGATCATAACACACTACTTTGCAATTCCCTACTCATCTTTGATTAAAATCACCACTTGTCCAAATAAGAAGGTGTTGGCAGCTCACTCAAATCCATGCCAGACAGTGACATGTAAAAAAAGGAAGGTCACAGACATTTATGTGTACCAGAGGTGTCCTGAATGTGTTTTATATAACCCTGCAATAAAATGCGACCCTTCAGAGAAGTTACAACATATGTAGAAAAAAAAAATCAAACAGTAGAAGAAAAAGTTGAAACGTTTTCAAAGTGCCCCACTTCACATAGAGCTGCAGTGTCCTTCAAAAGTGCTTGGAGAGCTCAAACAGTGAAGACATGTTCAAGTATGCGGCTCTTTTATTTCCTTTGCTGCATAGCTAGTTGGCTACAGATGGCTGGTGTTTGCTCTGGGCTAACAGAGCCTGCTGTGGGAGTGGGTCAGATGCTGACTAGTCCTGGTGCCTCTGTGGGAAAGCCAGTACCAAATTCCTACAGAAGGTGGAGGACAGTGTGGGGTAAAGGACTGACAATTGGGACACCCTGCATTGACTCAGATAACAGAGATGAATGATTTGAATGTCTGCTGGTAATAGGTGCAGATAAATATATGCTAAATAAAGATTAATGTCATGGACATGAGCTTGTTTAATTGAACGTCTATCTGTATCTGTAATTCTTTTTTAGCAGCCTGATAAGCTGTTTCTAATTAATAACTTTTTCATGCAAAACGTGGCATTTAGCACACACAAAGCATCAAAAGGACAATGACAAATAAGAAGGGATGCTCAGACAATGAGACTTAAAAGAATATGAATGAAACATGTGAGGGTCAAAAAAACGACATGAAATTAAAATTCCACACGACACAAAAACATCAAGATGGTGCACGAACTGAAACAGATGCATGCCAAATGTTACAGAGATAAACAAATGATGGCTAGGATGAAGATGATGTTGACACAAAGAGAGCGAGCATGCTGCCAGAGACCATGAGCCCAGGCAGTACAGGGCTACAGTGCAGACATCGCACCTTTAGTCCAAGTGTCTCGTGCACCGCGTTGTGTTCAGCTGCACGGCTAGCCCTTCCTCTGGCCTGGGCCATCTGCAGATACATGGATGTCTAAAACAGGAAACAGCAATACAGTGTGGATGTTACGCTACTCGAGGCCCTTCCGGAGTCTGCTGACATCCAGACACGATGAGTCCTCACACCAAAACTTTTGCAAGTGCATACAAAAAATATACATAAGTGTATGTGTGTGTGTGTGTGTGCGTGTGTGTGCAGCTATATTTGACCAGATGGTTGAAAAGGCAAGAATAATAGTTCTCTATCCCTTCCTGTGGTTGAGTCAATAAAGGCTGCCACAGTATGGTACCTACAAACCCCTAAAAGCTGCCGCCAAAGGGAAACATTTAGCTCTTACAGCTTGCAAGCTACAAGACTCATACTTTAAACATGTGTGCTTTTATATATATGCTGGGATGTGTGTATGCATGCATCTGTTAGTAGTATATCATCCCATGTTTTTGCAATCATAGTTGGCTCCCCAGCTCAGAAATGTTGCACACACAGGGGTACGACTCGGACCTGCATGTTCAGTGTGACAGAGAAAATAACAGCCCTCTCATTAATGGACTAGAACTGGAACATTCCACTTGCACCCCATAATGGGAGCTCCCACTTCCAATTACCCAACATCTCACATGGTAGAGGCTGGCGGGTGGCCTGGATGGATGCATGAAGGGGAGGAAGGATAGGCGAGCGACTGGATGGAAGCCCTTCGTTAGCGAGGGGGTCATGTAGGAACCATATGCAACCAGGGGCTTATGTGAGCTGTTGTAAGTTCTCTGTGATCTCCAGGGAGAATCCAGTGGGAAATTTATTTTATAATTTTATTCATTGCTTTTTATAAAAGTCTCCTGGTCATCATTAGGGAACAAGTGTGATATTTAAAGAAGAGTGAGGTGTGCTGAGGTACTGATGCCTGGCTGGGTTTAGGAAATTCAAGAGGTCCCATTAAAGGTTGAGACTAAACAGAGTAGCTTTAACAGCTCACTGGGGACAACAGCTGTGTGTTGGTGAGGCTGCTGTAGCTGGCTGCTTTGCCATATGGGGACACATGGTACCACAAGCGAGCTTAATGATGTAGAAAATCATCATAAAGTGAGCCTAATGTAAGGTGGAAGGCGAGTAAGAGCTTGGGTAAGAGAAAAAAAAGGTAGAGGCAAGCTGCCATTCATGATGCAGATGGAGAAAACTGTTTACTGCTAAGAGCACCTGGTTGGCCTCTACATTAATCTTTGGTCCTAACCTGAGGTTTGCGTCCTCTGTTGACAAAGGTGCAGACGGGATTGTAAGCCCCTGTGCCACAGACGTAAAGCTGAGTGCGGTTCCATGGCTCAATCAGACGGATGAAGTTAGCACACTCCTCCTGGAAACACAAAGATGAAGACGAAGTAAATCAAGCTGCAACACAAATCCAAATGTAAAGAAGTTCATAGTCTTATTTTATAGGTGTACCTCCGACTGATTTACCGAATAGTGACTGAGTCTTTAAAACCTTTTAAAAACACTGTAATACTGTGCTTCCATATATATAAATACTTGGGCAATCTATCAAACTATCAATACATTCCTGTCTCCTTGGCTAGACAGGAGGGAACCAGTGTTTTTACAGGGCCAAATATGACCAGCAGGTGAGTGCTATTTAAACAGGTTACCCACATTAAAACCAGCCTGAACAATGGAGCGAGTTGTATTCTTTTTAATGAAATACAAGTAATAAATTGCCTATTTTTTTCAAAATATTAAGTTGATGGAAATCACCTTAGCTGTGGTTATGAGGGTTGTCAGCACACGTACTTACATTGGCATCTTTCCCACTCACAAGGCACTCCATCCTTCTTCGTTCGGACACTGGCCAGTGGATCTGTAAGGGGGAACACAGCGCATTTTATAGCTACAATCCAGCCGGTTATACATCACTGGCATTTATTGGATTTTTAGGCAAAATTGCAAAAGGGATATCCACCCAGGCTAATATTAGTCCTGCTGGGATTGTCATAACCCAGTTACAGTGTTTTAATGAACCAACACCAGAAAAAGTGCAATCCAACAAAAACTAGACCGAAATGGCTGCTGCCGGGCCAACAGAACTGAATATTTTGCTCCAGGGGAAGCTGCTGTGAGCACTGAGGTGAGGATACTACTTCACTATAGCCCATTTTAGGGGTAAGGGGTTGGAGTGAAGGGAGCTTCATTATAGGAAGAGTCTTACAATATGTGGGTCCTTGTTGATGTCATGGAGATCCAAGGACAGGATGTGGTCCTTGCTGCCAACATACATGCGATCATGGTCCTCATCCATACGGAGGATCTGGTAGTCAGATGTGTTGAGGAGGTAGGCGAAGTGATGAGCAGTACCAGTAGATCTCAGCTCTGTATAGAGACAGGATTGTAAGCATTAATGACAGCACACACATACACCTGACACATTCCTCATACCACCCGTACATGGACTTCTCTGATGGTTTTCTACCAACACTCCTGTAACTTAACACTGCACATTAGAGACGAGTGCTACTGAGTGTCTGTCACAGTGTGTTGATGGCTTAATACCGCCCGAGTGGATCAAAAGATCAAGGAAGTCTCTCATCAGTGGCAGTGTGTGATTTCTATTGAGAAGTCATAGGCACATTACTTTCATTGTGTATTCACACCACATTTAGAGAAGCCTTTAAACTTTTTGGACAACACTCTGTGAAAGTCAGAGATGTGTGCGCCTTTGGTAACACAATGCAGTCTACATGTCCTTGCATGTTGAGAGTAACCCTATCTCCTCATAACTCTCTGTTGGAGTGTTTGTTTGATATGTGCTTCTTGGTTCAGCAATCACATACAGGCAGAGCAGAGAGGCCACTGCCACGACAGCAAAAGCCCCATACCCCACCATAGACAAACACACTCCTTCACAGTCTATAGGGAGAGGGAGAGGTATTAGAGGGTGGCATTCACATTGTTGGACAAACACAGAGGTTTAACTCAAACAGCAGGAAATTCCCACTTCACTGTTTGGCTTTATTCTGGCAGACCACAAAGAGCTGAACTCCACTTTGAGAGTCTCTTTGTGTCAATTTTAGCTGAAATGTGGTGGAGGGAAACTGTCAAATACAGTTGGCTGTGTCTGACTATTTACATATGTCACATCCGAACAGAGGTGTATCATTAAAGGTGCAAAGCAACATCTCAGACCTTTAAAAATAAGGGGTCACAATGAGATTTCTATATGTTTTGGAAGGCAGTATTTTTTGCAAGATCTGTATGTGCAGTTTTGTTCCATGTGTTTGAAGTCAGAAGCATTCCTGTGAGGTGTTTCTGAGGAAGAGGCCTGAACACCCAAGCATGCAAAGCCATCAACATGTCCACCATTGGACCTTAAAATAAACACATCTAGAGACCTTTTTAAACAGACTCCCTATGGAATCTGATATTACCAGTCTTTCAAGCCAGATCTAAATTTAACATGGGGTTACATCAATAAGCGAAGATTAATAGTGTTAGATTTGCTATATTTGTATAGTTTGATTTAATAACTGTGCCCACCAGAAGAATGTTTACAGGTCAGCACAGTGATTGACAGCTGTCACGAGTTCTGTGCAGAGGAGCTGCAACATGTGGTCAGACCCTGTGATTATTTGTGTTTGAGTCTTAAGTTGAATGATGAGTCCCCATACACTCCCTGGGTGTGCCACTAGAAACACACACGATAACAATGACACACACACAGACACACACAGACACACACACACACACATTCTTGGGCCAGTTGAAGCCCTTCCTGAAACAGGTTGTCAGCGACTGCTCAGAGTGTGTTTGTTGTCACAGAGAAGCTGGATGGGGCCATCTGTCAGCTGAGGAGGGAATGCGTACAGTGCAAAGCAACAACTCGTCCAGCAGAGATCTGCACATTAGGAAACAAACACATGTGTAATCTAATCGCACAGTCATCCGTCTAAATGTTCTATGTCAGGACTAAAGCATGAATAATGAACTCTAATGGAATGTCTTTCCTCACACCTTATCCTCCATGTCCACTTGTAATGTAGAACACACCACGGCTGTTAGATCATTGCGATGACGAAGAAATCCAACCCCACGGGATGTTCTTCAGCTTTCTATGGCTCTGACAAGGTTATACTGCACATGGAGCTGACATGGCATTGGGCTTTCTTGTGCCATGAAAATAAACCTGTTGAAACTTCTCGAAGAAACTCATTCTCATACTCATTCCCCACTGTGTCAGCCTTTCTTAGCTCAGTCCCAAAGTCAACCTTCGCCTCAGGTGGGGCCACATGGCATTGTGTTTGTTTCTATCACTGATTGAGAACAAATAATGGCAAGGGCTGCTATTCTGCTGCAGAGGTCAGACTGCTCAGCAGGTCCCTGGGCTCTGACTGATGCCAGGCAAACACCCAGTCATAATCACGGAAAGAGCGAAATAGAGAGAGAGAGAGAGATTGTACTGCTCAGGAATGACACATCATGCCCACATTAAAAAGGTGTTGTGGGATTGTGGGAGCTGGTGCTCAGGAAAGATTTGAAGTAAACACTTCTGATCTGGTCAGGTAGTCACATTCTGGTAGGCTCAGATATATGAGGACGCTTCAAAATATTCGGGATTTTGATCTCAGTGTACCCGTCTCTTACCATCTTTGTCTTAATATGTTAATATGAATCCTTCAATGCATGTTGCAATGAAACAGTATAAAATAAACCATTTTTTCCAACTGTCCTTTTTCCATGACCTTTTTGAAGCAGCCTCGTATTACACTGCACAGTAAATCTGCTGTTTCTCAGACGCAACTACAAATTCACAGTAGGAGATTACAATTCAAACAGGAAAGGCTCAGAGAGGCTGAGCTACTGTGTTCTTTGTCAGCCACATTAAGGCATGACAGCATTTTCTACACACAGCTTTAAACTGGAGGTTTAAAGGCTGGGAGCGCAGTATGAGTGTGTGTATTAGAGCCAGATAAACTCTTAAAGTAGCCCATTACTGCATGTATGGCTTAGGGTTCACTCTGGGGGGTCTGCACACACAGCAGGGGCTTTGTTTCAGGAACACACTGCTTCCCCCCTGTGGAATGGCAATGGCTCTATTAGAGGTGAAAGTAAGCTAGTGAGGGAACCTGATCCTCACAGGCTCACCCTTCCATCATTCATGTGTGTGTGTTTTTTATAGCATGCATGCACAAAAGATTTGAAATTTGTTGTTATATTCATCTCAACGGTATGAATGATGCACTACAGTCATTTTTGGACATCACTTCACACCTGGATTGCACAGGATTGAGTGTTCAGGTGTAGCAGTGTGTAGAATGTTAAGCAAGCCCACTAGTGAAGGGGCGATCCAGTCCACTCTCCTCAGTCTGCTGAACACAGACAGTCTCTCCTCTCTTCCTGCATCTCAAGGTGCTGTTGGCTTACACCGCCCAATGCCTGTTCCCACAACTCTCCAACCACAAGAAAGGTCTTCGCTGGCGTTTGAGAACACAGATCTGAGATGGATTAGTCCTGAATGCATTCCCATTTAATGGCAGTATCACATCGACCTGCTAAATGTTATCACATTCTGAGAGACACGGTTTAAAGTTTTGATTTGTTGTTTGTACCATTCACTTTGAACTTCCAAAAATCATTCAATTTTGGAACTCTACAACATGAGTTAATGAAGGATCAATGCCATGTCTGTTGATTTATTTCATTTTTAACCACAGCTGCAGTGGAGACGATCCTGTACCGGAAACAACATTTTCCTCCTCATTATACAAACATGTTTTATCTGCTGCCTGGTTAAAGAAGTAAAAAAGGCAGAGAAACCTACAGTAAGGTAGACATGTCTCACTGTCAGACTGAGCCAGACCTGCTCCTCCTGAGAAAATACTTGGCTGCTGACGGTGATCTCTGGGGCTGCAGGCCTGCATGTTATAGCATATCTCTCCATCTCAAATTAATAGCCAACGGGCCGAGTTTACTTTGGAAATATGTTTGGACAGGAAAAAGTTCACTGGCATAGAGAGCACTCTCAAAATTACATCTCCAGAAATAAGAAAGCACAATGTTTAACAGTCTTATATGCAATTATTTCCCACCACGCAGTCACACAAGGGAAAGAGGATAGTGGATTTTATGTATCATATTCAGCGTTAATGCGTCCTACCCCGCAGTGTGCTTCTGTAACATTAGAACTTCCTCTCATTAAGGAATGATTACTGCATCCAACGTGGTTTAACAGTACACAGCCCAACCCACTCATAACTTTCCTGCCAAAATCACAAGCAGCATCAGGTTAGTGATTGGATCATGGAAAACTTCGGAGTGTGTATTTAAACATAACACTGACAAGGAGAATTAAGAGGGGAGTAAACACACATCCTGGCACTTGACAGCAAGGAGCGCACTCGCTACATGACACTGATATGGGTGTTCCACCCCACTGCATATTTCTCTGGTTTCAAATTGGGTAAATTAAAAGTACAGGCCACTGCCAGTGTCAGAGCAGAGCGTGTTGCTGCTTGAAGCCTTCAGTAGTCCCTGCAGAGAAGTATGGAAGGTAACGCTGAGCATGGGGGATGGTGGTGGGAAGAGACAGAAATTTGTGGTTTACTACTTGGACACTGAACAAGAAAGGGAATGGTGAGCAATGTGGATGAGCAGCATGAGAAAGTTCTGCTCAGTTCACAGCTCTGTTGTTTTAAGTTGTAGAAACTGTGGCTGATAATTAGAAACTGCAGCCACTGCACCATCCTGTCCTTCAGTACAAGGGCCACTGTAAGATCTAAGTGAAGAATAAGTGTGGAGAAGTGTGGAAAATGATCTATTTAACAACTCTGAATAGAAGTTGTAGTGTTAAATATGGTTTGAATCACTCTAAAGTCAAATAATGAAGTGACAGAAATACACCATTAGCCCGAGGCACATCACAAACAAGCTGCAGTACCTGAGCAGTGTCCTGAGGCAGTTTCCAACCTGTCAGAAAGAGGTGTGTTAGTTCACACACGAACACACACACACACACACACACACACACACACACACACACACACAGAGTGGCAAGAGTGATAATTAGGGTGTTTAAAACGGGGCGGGGGAGGTGGCGTGCTCTCACACATCAAAGACAGAGCTTGTCAGGAATCCTGGCCAAATATTCTTAATGCTGTCAATGCAGAGGAAGAAAACTCCATATAAGTCAGTCTTATCATTGTTCTGAAGGAAGACTCCATAGCAACAGCAGTGATGGAGCTGCACAAAAATGACTTCTGGGGAAAAATTGCAAGATTTCCTAGTTGGTAGTTGGGTCAACTTTTAACAAGGTGCAGTAATGAGTTGAGACACCACAGGTACCAGTGTCACAGTTCAGGGGACATGCATCAATACACAATGTCTGTTCATTGTTAAATGTCTTAGTCACTGTAATATAAGTGTCTGCAGCCTGTAAACCAACATAAAGGTATATTTATTCTCTCAGGTGCAGTGCCTCACCTAGTTTGTGGAGATGAACCTGAGAATCAGGGCTGAGATTCAGCCCGTAAACAGCTGCTACCTGCAGTGTGATGTGGAAGGATCGATTGTGTTGACCCTACTTCAGCATGCCGTTCTAATGTTGCTTTAGAAGATTTCTTTCTACCTCTCCATTACAATACTCTCTCTCAGTAAGAGAATATCTAATAGTTTTATGATTCAGCCTGATATAAAAACAATTTACTTTGTAAAAAACTAATTTTAACTTTAAAAAAAACAACAAAGTTACAAGTTTAAGTTTAAATTTGGCTAAACGAAAATCAAGTGTGTGTGCTATCCAACTGTTGCAAGTAAAATCCACACCCTACTGTCCTTAAAAAGACACAACAAAAAGTCTTCTAAATTTACACAGTAGGAGCTGGCATATATCCAGATACCTCTATCTGTGTTCACTCTCTTATCTTAATCTAGAACAACTTTCTCACAGCCGTTACCTGTATCTGTGGGATAAGGAAGCACCTAATATAGGGGCAGTCACAAAGCATACTACTAACATGAAGATGGAGATTAAAGGAACTTCTCCTTTACCTGTACCACTGTGTGCTGAACCACCACCTGCGCTGCTATCTTCAGAGCCACTTCTAATCAGTGAGTTTTGGGGCCACCAGCCCCCTTCCCTCAGTTTCCTTGAACGGGTTCTCTCAACACTGCTTGTCTACATGTCAAACGTTTACAAGAGTTATTTGGATTGGTGTAAGCTGCACGCTTCAAAGCCAGTGCAGAAGTGACACAGTTGTTAAAGAATGCTTGTGTGATTACTACAGAGTGGGTATGATGTTAGCTGTGCTGCTAAATGAAAAGGAACGATGCATGAGAATGCAGCAGCTGCTCAGCTCGGCTTAGTCACTCTGCAGGCCAGAGGATAAGAAGAGTCGTCACAGGCTCGGCCACAGTGTCACATCAATTCAGCAGATGACAAATATGCACAAGAACATGATCCAGAGATATGATCTGACCCACTGATAATTCCAAAGAGCCTGACCCACAGAGGAGTGGTAATCTATTGTGGCATGCTCAAAGCTTTGCCACATCCTGTGTGAGTGTGTCTGAAAGAAAACAGACACAACAGCATGCTTGTGCAACACCTGCACTGTAGAAAGCATCAACATGTAAATCTTATCTTGCTGACATCTTACTTCAAAATTGAAATTGAAATTATGATGTTAACATGGTCTGACACTAAGAATGATTAGGACCAACAAAAACTGAAGTCAACACATGTACTAAATGAGAAACACCATATGCCATAACACCTTTGCTCTTTGATAATACAAAATGCTACATACAACACATTAATCACTGTACCCTAAAAGACAGATAAATAACTGAATTTCAAGCTCAGCAGCCATTATTGATCCACAAAAAAAGGAGCTACTTCACTATTCATGGCACACTGTTTGTATTCTGTTGCTGTGAGTGCCCTCACTTGGGAAAAGGTGTGACCCTTTCTTGTCTCAACACATGTTAAATATGATCCGTCATAATGGATACGCACTAAAAGCGCTCCCGTATCACACATCATTAAGCACCATGTCTGTTTCAGACAATGCTCTATGTCAGGGGGGAGATGTGACACTTTGCTGTTTGCTGCTGCCGTCACCACCTCGTTACTATCGCACCCCGCACCCTTCCACTCCTCTGTCGACCTGGGGGGCTCACAAGCTCTATAATTAGGAGCCACTGTAGTGCCCCACCCCTGCTGCATCCACTCCCCCTCCTCACTAATGGCACCAATTTGTATTCACTGTCAGCTCTGATGAGCTCTCATGCGGAGAGACGGCCTTATCACTGGGCCTCTGGCTCCTATCACCTAAGCCCCTCTCCTGTTGCCTGCCAAGTCCAGCAAGCTTATGGACAGGCTGAGTGGCTGAGTGAGTGAGGAGGGGGGAGGAGGACCACATTTGTCTCCATTTTCACATGAACACTTAACAGCAGACAGATGTGCTCTTAAGAATCAACCTAAAATGTATCAGTCAAGGAATCGCAGTATCTTTTCCACCTTCTAGCCTGTAATACACTTAAAGTAAATAACCTGCGCTGTTGGACCTGCGTTCTCTCTCCAAACAAATGAACATCCTCCTCCTCCTCAACCTAGTAGAAACATATAAAAGCAGAGGTCTAGCTGAGGAGGATGTGAAATGTGGAGAACTAGTAGGGAAGGAGATCCTCCCTTGAGAGTCTTGATTTAATCATACACATCTGCACAAATATGGCTCTGTTTTAACGGACATGTGTTTTATTAACAGCCTCCCCTTCAGCAGTGACACGTCCTGCCCCGTTCCCATCCCCACATCAATTCCTGCTATCGTTTGGCAACCTGCTCCCGCCTACTGTTGTTCTGAATCAGCTGCCTTCTCAGTTAGAAGAGACTCTAGACTGAAAAGTTATAGGTTGCTGCCTTCTTCTAAAGTTCCTCAGATTATTTTAAACAGCACAGAAGCTGTCGCCTTCTCTAGATGACGCTCTGATAGACGCTGCATGTGCCTCTCAGTGGGGCTGTTGCGGCTTGAGCCAGGACACACCAGGAGGTCAGAGGTCACTGGACAGCAGTAGCTGTGCTTTATGTTCTGGTTTAATCTGGGATTAGCTCAGGGTCAGGGTTATCTCTCCTCAGCCTGAGTGGAATCAGGAAACGGGGATTGCCTGGGGTAAAGTGGCATTACTGGATGGGCTGTCCAGAATCGCAATGAGGCTGTGTTCATTGGGGGTAAAGGAAAGAGTGAAAGTGTATGTGGAGTATAGCTCACTGGGCTCAGGGTTGTAACCTCTCTGCCGTTACACTAACACTTCCCAGGACAGAGTTCCAGCTCAGTGGAGATCCACTGTGAATTACTACACCCCGAGACCTAATGAATCACTACTATATGGTATCTGTCTAGCCACAGTTATGTGCATACCTTCTGGTTTCCTGAGTCCATCCAGCATGGTAAATTCATTCTAATGCTGATTTAGTACAGAGGCCGGTGAGATAGTAGACACATGTATTTAAATGAGACAGTACACAGCAGAATTAGCACAAAGAACATAAAACCCCAAAACAGAAAGAGCCCTGTTGCCTTTAGCCTCCCTTATCTTGACCTGGTGTGTATCAGCTTCATGTCAGGGTATAATCCACACACACAGCACACACTCAGAGGCATCTCTGGTTCTGCTGTCTGAGTCCAGAGTGTATGATCCCCTGAGGGAGAAACAGAAAGCTGTGAGACCTGAGCCTCCTTTGTTACTTGAAGATGGATGTCTCTCAGTTTCATTTTCTGTGCAGAACTTCCCACCAAAAAAAAACAAAAACAAAACAAAACTCAAAAACATGAAAATAAACAGGAGGACAGTTGTAGTCGCAGCTACTGAAAGCTGCCTTCTGTGAGAAATATCTACTTTTAATAATCATGCAATTACCATCATAATTATGTATATTTTGTGTATTACAGGTTTGAGCTGCCACAGGCTGACTTTTATTTTATTTTCCATGCTGTCTGGTGAATAGACAATATCTTCTGCAGTCTTGCAAACAAATAAGTACAAGCAGTTTCCATCCAATAAAGAGAAGTGACTGATTATTTTATATGTATCAACAGGGCAACATCTTCCTCTTAATTATTGACAAAGGGCTTTCTTGGCATCATGAATGCACCACTGAGAATACCACCTCAGAGCAACAATACATCTCTGTGTCTCTCAGGTGCATCCTGATAGGCCAGTGGAAGATTTACAGTTCAACAGACACAGGATATGGCAACTCAGTGTATCTGGCCCACTTTCATGCCCCATGGTTATGAATGCCTTATTTGTTGAGCCGGTGGGGGTCACAGTGTGGGAAGCCAGTTGTTCCAGCCCCTTCCTGAGAATGACATGGAGGAAGGACAGATTGTGACAGCAGTCATTGTGGCTATGCTCCAGGTCTCTGTCTCCCACTGGTCTCCCACTGCTCCCTCATCCTGGGTAAACGCCTGCAGTGCCACTTCAGCGCTCATCTTCCTGTTTGTTGGGTGGGCGGGGTTAAGGAGCAGTTGTGGGCAGGAGAGCTTTCACTGTTTATTTGTCATGTGGAGCTTCTGTGCTCATCAGTCATACTTGACGTCGTACAGATTAAGTTGAACCGAAGCAAGAGGCTGACAGACACCTTCCGCCTCTGAATGGAGGCCAATGATCAGCTCTGATTCCCAGGCCTTGTGGACAGGAAGTGGGATTAGGAAACAAATCCAGGTTTTGCCACGTATGTCGTCAGCTTCATTGCATTTTGCCTCATCACTTACTTTTTCTATTTGAAGGGCACTCATCTGAAATGAAGGCGATTATCCTTTTATAAACAGCTTTGTTGTTGTGCTGCTGCAGCCTCGCTGGGCCCGTCAGCCAGGCTGCACTCCTAACACATGCACTCATGGGAACTGAGGGCCACAGGGCTAGCTCTTTCTGAACTCAATGAATACAATTTTGCTACCAAATGAAACCAATCAGGAATCTACAAGACCGCAAAGAGCAAAAGTCACTGATTCCATCATGCTTTCTGATGCTATAAGCCTGCTGTTCGTAAACCATGGTCGTTTTAAAGGGCCTTCTAAGGCTCTGCAATCTTATCCTCTTTCTGAGTCAGAACGAGATAATAGGTTCCCTTGAGAACTGACTCTAGGAATCAATCTAGTGGGAGGGCTGTCCCCAACTGACCAATTTCTGTTTAATTTAGTGTTTTAAGAAATTTAGTTTCAGAAATTATGAAAAAATGTAAAAACAAATGGGACAGATTAGACAAACAGATTAGGAAAATGATTTGGTACATTGTCCCAACCCTAACTAAGGAAATGTATAGAAAAAGAACTTGTAATAAAGTAGTGTATTCAACAAATGATTTTGTCCTTTGAATGAATAATGTGGCCTAATGCAGTCTTCACTTAGACAGTTCCTCAGGGCTTTATCTGTGTTAAGACTGTTATTTTGGCAGACCATGCTCTATGCCCATGTATGGTGGTGTTAAGATAGTGGCTCAGGGGGTGGGTGGTGGTTTGCAGGGTCAGCGAGTTTACCAAGCCGACTTAGCCATCCCAGTTTGTCACTGGTAATCTCCAGGCAGCTAACAGGGTGATAAACTCAGCCTGATAACTACAGGGAGGTGGACAGAGGGATGGTGAGAGAGCTGTGTTTGTGTGCATGACTTCTTAGACATCATCCCTCTGTCTCTCTCTCTCACATGTACTGATAATATGCATAGCACGCATACATTCACACAAGTGAAGTACCTCACACACAAGTATGACATGTGATATTGAAGTATAATGTAATGTAAGACATGAAGCGACCTCTTCCACACATGCAAAATCAGTAAGTAGAAATAAGGTGAGAAGGTACAGAATAAGCGAAAGCAAGAAGCGTGTGAAGGGTTGACACTGGTTCCTATGAGGTGGAATATGGAAGTGTTTGCTTTGGCTTTATTGAACAGAAATTCTGCCCTCGGAGGAAAAAAGGAGAGACGTGCAGCCAAAACATCCTCGTTCTCTCCCCTTATAACCCTCATCTGCACAGCCTCTTTCTGTCCCACCATAAACACTTCATTTCTCTTCCAAGTCAGGAAATGTGCTTTCTAAATCAGGAGAGGCTTCTCCTGTTTTTCTCACATTCCTAGCCAAACAGAATTAATGCAAAGAGGTGGGATGTTTATGAACATAACTCTACCGGCATGTGACCTGAAATCAGGAGCTCATAAGTGGTGAACCTGACTGTTCTTACATTTCGCTCACAGCCCAGCAGGACCTCATTTAGCAAGCATTTAAACAGGTTTGAAGGAAATGTGCTTGTCAGAATGTATTTAGTGACTTCAGGTGCAACCAGGTTAAATAGTGACATGACTTCTGGGGGTGAAATTCAAGCCCACAGGTTGTCTTGGCGGAGCTCTAACTACATGGCTATACATCTGCTTTTCAACAACAGGCGTACATTACAAGACTCAAATGACTAAGAAAACAGACTCAGAAATTATGATTTACTAATTTTAACTGTAAAACAAACACTGAATTTCTTGCAGCTGTAATTGCAGACCAAATGCACATCCGAGCAGCATTATGTCTGGCCAGGTACAGATATGCTAGTGGCAAAAATATTGATTTCTCCCTTTAGCCGCATTCTGTCATGCTCTTGGAGCTGAAGTACTGCTGAAACTGAAAGTCCTTTTCTCAGCTCAGCCTCCCTGTGGTACAGCTAAATGTGAAGAGACAAAACAAACCCTCTTTCTCACTCATCACTTGATTGCCCTGCAGCTCTTCTACTCACTGAAATTGGCAAGGTGACCTTGATGAGGGAAATACCAACTGTCAATCATTGATTACCAGGACTTTTTACACGTTCACTTAAGGGCTCCCCTTTCAAGTTTGATCAATATCAGCCAAAATGTAGTCAGAGCGTAACTCAAAAGGGGCCATTAAGAGAACACGGTGCCTCAGGAAAGGCATGTTAAATGGGTGGGCTACACAGGAGAATGAGGCCAGTGCTCGTCTCCCATACACCAGTGGTACCAATTATGTGTTTATGTGTTCCTGCATCCACCCTACTGTCATCTGGCCACTTACAGATTCAGTAGACTAACATGTAATAATAATGTGTTTGGTTTCACATGATTTACTGCTTACGCGGTGACTTTGCACCTGAAATGTTCAATTACTAGTCTAGTACTTATCATTTTGCTTGGTTTACTGTATCGATAACATGTATGAGAACAAGCTGTGCTGAAGTTTTCTGGTGGGATAAATTTGATGTGAAACTGTCTGAGGCATTACCAAGATGGCTGACAACTGGTAAGACTTGGCTAAG
>JAVQJX010051873.1:0-12534 GCA_036025115.1 Ambassis agassizii
CTCCTATGTCTGAATTTCATGTTAATTTAGTTTGAACTGATAATAATCCCCGATTCCTCTGCCCCAAACTTTATGTCCAGTGTCCCTTTTTTCCACAAATCCAAGGTGGCAACCCTAATCTACACCTGTGCGTGTCTCAAACAGTTTTTTTGTATCTTTACAGTATGTTTACACGTATGTCTGATTGTGTACGTTTGCTGGTGTAACTGTACAGATATGCACCACCTGGGCCTGTGCGCTCGCTGCCTCCTGGCTGTGCTGTAAAAATGGCAGCATAATTACAGCCTCACAGATGGTGCTTGAATTGGACATCACTTGAGCTTAGAGATGGACACAAAATACAGCTGCCTCTCTTCTCCCTCAGTACAGTCTGAGATTTTGTTCAAAGAGAAAAATAAATGTTCACCATAGAGTACTGCAGGAGACAGATCCGTGCAAAACAGCAGAGGAGAAAATCTTTTTCCTTTTCTTTGTCTCTTTAACTGAATTTGTGACAACAAGGCATGAAAAATGTAATAAACCTTTACAAATAAGAAGTGGATATTGCAGGTATCTGAAAGTGTAAATGATCCCGTGCTGGAGAGACCTTCAGTCTCCTCTTCACAAGCCCTCCTCAGAAACTCCATTAACATCTCACAGACAGCCCACTGAGCATCAATGAGGGAGATATCTTGTGGAGAGCACCAACATTTTTTTAAAGGATGACAGTACTGAATATATAAACGACTTGAAGATACAAACAAGGCTGGCTAACTTAAAAAACATCAAGGCTGGGAGCTCGGTGACAGTGTCTCACTGCAGATATGTTTCTGGGCTAACAAACCCCCATTAAGAACCTGACAGAGTGACAAGGAGTACATTTGTGTTTCTCTGGGAAATCTGACAGACTACGGTTGTTACAAGGCCTCCATTACAACTACATCAGCTGTCACATGCGACATGGGAGGGAGCTGCACATAGACGAGCTTAACCCAATACAGCCGGGTTTGTAAATTTAGATTTGTGGAAACAGCTGACATTATGCAGTCTTTATTCCCCCCCCCCCTTTTTTTTTTTTTTGTTTCTAGAAACAATCTTGTTATTTTTATGTAAAGTAGTCTTTTCATGTGTCCCACCAGTTCTCACCTTCAGGTTCATTTTATGTGCTTATAGTTATGTAACTTCTTCAAATAAGCCTCAAACTGACCCCAAACACAACAGATTGTGTTACTGAATGCACATTTTAGCCGACAAAATCAATATATATTTTAAATAAAGTGCATGCAGACAATGCAAATTACTGACTCATTCTGTTATATGCAAGTTACATTTACATGATTTTTAATATTTAATAAATGTGCCTGCTCTTTCATTATTTACTGCAATGATCAGCTGTGATACTGACAGAGTAGAAAAACACTGAGGGAAAAAAAACAGATCCCTGAAATGCACACATGTCCACTTTTCCCTCATCTCCGTGCACCTCACAGCCTCAGACAGACATCTAGCATACCGAACATGTTCATTTTCTGTGTCCGGCTGAGGAGCGCTCCCATAAAAAGCTGCTGATAGCAACAAACTGTGCAACCATGAGACAAACCCACATGTGAATGGGCTCGTCTCTGCTCACTGCCTTCATGTCTTCTTTATGTGTTGTTGTCTCTGTGTTTCCAGTTAAGTTCAAAATTTTTATAAGAGGTCAAAGGAGGAGGAGGAGGGTTTAGTGGATTCTGAATGAGCTGCCAATCATGCACAGCCCAAGGGAAGTGACAACATGGACGCCTTTATGACTCTCTTTGTAATGGGTCATTTTTCATCTACTTAGCTCAGTGGAGAAAGTGCCTGACAGAATCATTAAGAAAGTCATCAACACATTAAAGGCTTTTAATGGAGCTGTTTAGAGACAAACAGCTGTTTGTTCCTTGTACTGGTCATAATGACCGACAAATTTAAAGTTGGCTTGTAACTTACAGTGGGACACAACAAGGGTAAGTGTTGGTAATTACAATAATGACAAACCAGGAAGTCCCAAATCCATTAGGATCTAAAACAAAAGTACTGTATGTAAACTATCAATCAACATTTTTAAAGGTTTATCTTCAACATTTAGTCATGAACCCAGCTTGCCTGTAAGACAGCTGCAGCATCAAGTGTGGTTCTTGTGCTGTAATTATGCTGCTGACCATATTAATCTGTTAGTCTGTGTGTCCACTCAGCATAACTAATGACATCGTTCTGGACAACCTGCGTTCTTCTCTTAAGCTTTTTAGAAAGCTCAGCAGAGCAAACAGAAGAGGCACAAATAAAGCTTCAGCAGTGCAGTATGCAGAGACAAAAAATATTTTTTAATTGAAAATTGTTTTTGAATATATACTGTATGTATGTTTTATTAACATTTTTGCAGACAGAAACAACAGGTGTGTATGGATCATGTAAAAGACATTTTTGATCATTTCCTGACATTTCATCAAATTCATCAGTCCAAAATGATCATGCTCATGAGCAACGATCAGGCGCCTCACAACTGGAATTTTCTGCAGTCTTATAGGCTACCAGGCAGATGCATCCATGTTGTAGACACATTTTTTTAATTTCCCATAAGGAGCATTTTTAAAAAAGCAATATTTCAGCAAAATGCATAACCAAAAAAAACTATGCGTCTCTTCAGACAGAACAACCTTCACCTATACCTGATAAAACCCAGACAACAGTCCCTCAAAAAAGAGGCTGTATTTGCTTTCCCTTGACTTCCCTAGATCCATCAAAAAGAGAAAAAAAAAGAAGCTGTGTTGTCATGGCAACACTGAGTAAAAATAACACAAGCTTATTTTCCACAAGCTGAAAGTAAAATGGGACAGGATCAGTTTGGACAAACAAGATCAAAATGGTTGCTAATTCACAGACACAAGAAGCAGTATCTCTCACATGGATGTGCCGCAAATGCTGAGGCCTGCGTTTCCTTCACTCTGGTCATCGGCTCCACTTATCTGAGGGCAGATCGACCACCCACACCACTCCACCCACCTCCCCTCTCATACCCACATAAAGAAAACCAGTGTTTGTCAGGACGATGATCTTAATAAAGGTACGCTCACGCCCCACTAATTCCTCCATCCCAGAAGCCACTACAGCTGGTTTGTTTAAATCTTTTAATTCACAGGCAGCTAATTAACATTCAGAGAACAGTATTATAGTACAGGCAGTGCTTCTTAACAACCACCAACCTCAGGTATTTTACATGTAATTAAGGAGCGGGAAGAAGAAAAGACGACGGATGAAAATACTCATTTACCTCCCTCCTCCTTATTCCTGCCTCGCAGTGCACACTCAACATATGGATTGCATGCTGAAGATATTATTATGCAGCACTGATGCAATGCTGAGACAACAGACTCTACTTGTGTTTAATCAGCTGCACTGGATGTGTGCAGAACTCTTTTTAATGCACCGTAACCGAGGTTCGGTTCCTGGATCTGTGATTTCAGCAAAAACAAACAGCATTATGCAAATCAGCTGCAGACTGAGAGAGATGACTGACAGAGCAAGGACGGACAGACAGACAGAGGAGGATAGAGGACGTGAGGGGTCTCAGCCATGATATCATATCTGTGCCATATTTTGCACTAACCTCTGTGAGTCAGCAGAGCCCACCCAGCGAGGATGTGTGGTCACACCTCGGACTCGGAGGACACTTCCCTCTCAAAATAGCACATTTGTAATGTCATGCAGGCGAGGCTGCTACCATGGTGCTGACTGACCTGCACATTTTTTATTGCCCGACAACATGGCTGACCTTTGAGCCTCAACGGGCCAACGCTGTTGAGCAAAAAAAAAAATCCACTATGGCATGTACACATGTGGAGCTGGTCCCTTTACATGAGAGTCAAAGAGAAAAACAACAGAACTACAAATCCCACTACATCTTCAAACACTGCTCCAACAACCATCATGCCCTTCATGTCAGCGTAGAACAAAAATGCCACAATGGCTTCAATCAGCCCGACCAAAATGCAGAGTTCATTCTCCACCAGAGGCATTTTTATCTTTAATTAGAGGAGCGAGCAGCTGTATCCTGCACACCATCGCCACGACGACAGGCCTGCACACAAACACTGATTTCAAATCCGGTCATATTCTTTCCACTTCATGCTGCAGATTCCTCCATTTTCCTTCAGGTTCACACACACAGCCTTCATTTGGAATCAGGCATAACTGGGAAGTGCAGAAAAGGTTTTTAATACACAGTTTTGACGTTAATAAGAGCCTGCAGGATTCAAACAATTCCACAAACAGCGTGTGACTTTGGATCATTTTAAGCATTTTCTGTGTCATACTACATGGTTGCGTATAGCTGTAGAGAGCAGTACACAGATGCTTCTGCTCTGGTGCGTAACATCACTGAACCATCTGAGGCACACACACAACCCTTCACAGGACCTCTGTGAACAGTTTTTCTATTTTGAGAATCAAAATGGAGAATAAATTTCCTTCTCAAATCTTTAGTAGCAATTAATGAAATCAGGCTAAGGCGTCAGATATTTTGTCACACAGAACCATCTGAGAGAATCACAGGCACTTACAAAACTATACAGTCCATCTGTCTATCAGAGGCTTCAGCCAATCAGATCACTTCTTCCCATAAATGTGGATCGTTACTCCACTGCTGCTCGTCACAACACAAACACATCATCTCTATGCAGCATTTTTGCAAGTTTGATCACAACAATACATTTACATTTTTTAATTCTGTGACATTTACTTATTTTTTTAAGAACCGTGAGATGGTGTCACACTGTTTTTTTTTTCCAGCCTTAAGGCCACTACAACTGACTGATGGCTTTTCAGACTCTTGGGTCTGCAGTATCTATGAGTTTGGCTCTCTGCAGTGTGTGCAGATATCATTAAAGGAAATGCTGAAACTGATCACCTTCACCTCTCTCCCACCCTGCTCTTCACCAGCTTCCCTCTGTGTTGTTTTCTCTCTCAGCACTTTAATCTTAAAAGCAGCTGCCCCTGATGAGAGAGCATCAAAGCAGGCCTGCACCAAGCACAGGTCACCAACTCCATCCTTGTGATCACGGCACACGGTGATATTATTGATTTCTCTAAGATCAATCTTGTCAACTGCTGTTATCCTCTATTGCACCAAAGAGAGCTGGACATGATAAAGGAGGAGGAGGAGGAGATTCGAACACGTTATATAAGATACAGGAAGGAATTTTTTTTAGAAGGTTACGATATGTGGCCGTTCACAAGGACACTGAGGTCTCATTTTATTTTTGTCCAAAATTTGTCAGGTCAGAAGGATGCCTGTTCAGATCTGGCATGGAAAGCTCTTCCAAGAAAATGAGAGTGATGAATACTCTCTCATAGCCACAGGGAGTTATATGACGTCAGTCGCCATTCAGTGTTTGTGCACAGTTTTGTGTTTTGTTACAGACTCACATGGATGTATGAAGAAGTGTTTTTTTCCAGATGAATGCTTGCATAGATGCCTAGTTCTTAAGTAAGATAACCCTTTGGAGCTAGGCAGAGGTGGATTACATGGCTGCTGAGCCCAGAGTCACAGCCAGGGATCCAGTCAAAGCGGTGGGAGGGTAGGATAGAGGAGAGAGAGAGTGCAAAACAGAGAAAAAAGAGGAAGAGAGAACGAGAGAGTGCGAAAGCCGTTGAGGGGTTTCTATTTCAAATCTCCCCGGACCCCCGAGGCACTTCCGTTCTGGCAGCATCCTCCACCAAAATAAACCGTTTCCATCAAAAGAAGCTCTGACCATTCGGTGCTTCAAACACACACATGTATATCTGCTGAAAACTCATTCAGTACTATGAAGCTGTCCAATCAAAGCCTGACAAGCGAAATTAAGCAGACATCAGTTAATAATAGAAAGCACGTCTCCTTCCAGTCCGTGTGCCAAACCTGTTTTCCATGCTCTTATATAACGTTTCTGTTATGTTGCTCCACAGAGAGGCTCATCTTCTCCTCAAACTGCTGAAAAATCCCACCAGCTAAACAAGTCATTTTACACCAGAAACACAGTGTATTTGATGCACTGCAGCCTCGGTGTCCTGTGTGTCACACGGATCAATAGGTGGTGCTCTTGCGTGGGCTGAACTTTTTCCCCCTGTCCTCTCCAAGTACTACACCGCGTGAAGTTCATCCGTGTGCAGAAAGACCCCAAAGCGCCTTCTTGATCTTCATTTTCAGACCTCTGTGACCATACATTTATTAATAACAAATTGCTGACGTCATCTGACAAGTAAAGGGAAAGGGGGGGGTGTCGTTTGTGATTGGTCGATGAATTAAAAGCCTTAAAAAACAAAACAAAAAACAAATAGTGCCTGTTTGGAGGAGATGAGCGGTGATTTTGTAACTGCAACTGTGTGTCCGTAATTATACAACCGAAGCTTGACAACATGAAGCAGCGCAGATACACAAGAGCAGCTCCTCCGTGCGCGCAGCCGGGGCTGTGCGTCCGAGTGCGCCAGTGAGTGTGTGTTTTGAATTCAAATGCAGCAACACACCAGAGCTGCAAATGCGGAGACTGAGAAGAGGATGGCGATGATGTACCCAAGTTAAATGTATTCACAAGATGCCTGACTGTCTCTCACACGCACACACGCACGCACACAGAAGTATTGCAGCCGTGCCAGGTACACAATTGGCAACATTAAGCGAGGGCAAAAGATGATAAAGATTCACCTACCATATTGACTTCAGACACCATATCTATGCTGGCTATGTCTATATTCATTCCCACGGCCACTGGCGCACCTGTGAAAGGAAAAGCAGACTTTAACACGCGGGAGGAATGATTTATTCCCTCATCATGTAAATTTAACAAATTCGTGACGCGAGCGCAGGTTTCTCTCTGCACCTACACATCCAGCATCATGATCCTGAGCAGAAAATCCTCACGTCTGACACGCAGATGAGTTTAAATGGCTCTAATTTCATTTATTTAGCGGAGTAATCAAACATTGATGAGCGGTATCGATCACGTTAAAAAGCCTCTCATCAAATGAAATATGCAAATCATTTCTCTTGGGCTAATTGGAAAGGCCTATTTGAGTGTGAAGGGATGATTATGTAAATTAAAGCAGATTTTGCGATTCATTAAACATGTACTGCACGTCAGTAAGGGCGTGAAAAAAAAAAAAACATGACATTTTCAATTTTGTTCGTTACCTCCGAAATCTGGCCTCAACCGAATGTCGTATCCTTTCATCAGTCTGTCCACTGTCTCTTTTACCAGAGGCATATTGCTCGGATCTTTGATATCCTTGACGCTGGAGAGGAAAAAAAGGCAGGTGCATGGCAAGAATACAGCTTATTAACATCACATGCCAGGACACGCATAAACAGATGGGTACATGACATGCAAGTTAAAGAACATAAACGACATTACCTCTGAGTCCAGACGAAAGTCACCAATAAGGAAAAGGTCAAAATCCCAAAGTGGTTTTTCCTGATCCTCCCCATCGCCACTGTTTTTGAGGTGGTTTCGGGATGCGAATGAGGAGAGCGCACATCCAACTTACTCCAGACAGTGCAGAGGAGCCAATGAGGGGCGCATGCGTGCAGCCAGCCCAAGATCAAAGAGTGGAGACTGATGATGGTGGATGAGCAGTTTCCATTGCAGAGAAAAATATTAAAGGGACATGTGAATGTGCGTAATGAAGAAACAAGCGTTTGCGCCAGCAGTGGAAAAAAAAAAATAAGAATCAAATTTTAATGTTAAGTTTCTTTTATTCTTCATGTTTATCACATGGCAGATAAGTTTGTCAATAACCTGACAAGGTCAAACACTGGGCTGCACTCTAAGTTGAGAGGAAGTTTCTGTGGTGCTGAAAGTGGCTCCATCTCAAACATATTTTACAAACAAACATATTTCTCCAACATTAATCCACCATCCATGCAAAAATACAATGCCGTGGGTCCCGCTCCTCACTGCACTGTTTCCAGAGGACCTGCAGTACATGTGGAAAAGCAAAGGGAACGCCAGAGTGTAAAAAAGGTGGGACAGACAACACACTACCCACAATTCATTTTCTCAGGTTTGAGCACATTTTCTGAAGCAGTGAGGAGCGATGCAAGCCCCCTCTAAATAGTCTTTGATGTCGTTGTAGTGGGAGCTGTGCTTCTGTAGAGGGCAGGCTTCTGAAAGCATTGGTTCACTGTTGCATCACCACCAGTTATAGCCATCATAGATTATATCATCCACATCTTTTTGATGTGTTTCTTGGTTTGTGCCTATGAACATCATGCATACTGTATGTGGGTGTGTGTGTGTGTGTGTGGGGGGGGGGGGGGGTCTTTATGGTCAAAAAGCTGTGTGTGTGTCGTGGGTTTTAAAGTGATTGAGGCCCATGAAGGGCAGCTCTTCAGTTACTGATCAGAACACAAGTGGGCAGTGGTCACAGCCTGTGAAATGAATAGATGTGCAGCAGGAGAATAAATGAGTTTCTGATTCATTTCCTCTGTCAGATGAAAGCAGAGTGAACGCAGAGAGAGCGAGAGAGGAGGGTGAGGTGAGGCTGGCTGGCTGGATGCTGAAAGACTGTCAAGCTCCATGTGCCCTTTTCCAGGTCTTCTTAGTCCATGTCCCTACGACACCAGAATACAGCAGAGCAAGAAAACAAAATGTGAGCAGAGATATATATATACAGAAAGCTCTGTTTCCACATTCAGAGATGCTCTCTCTGCAGTTACTGTGTTGCCTTACCTCTCTGTGAATGCTTGAAAAGTAGCGAGTGAAAGACAAAATGTAAAGGGAATAAATGTGATGGGCCCCCCCCCCCCCCCCGTTTCTCTGTATTCTGCAGAACGTTATAAACAAAACAACCATAAAAATTCTCTGACAGGAACACGAGAAGCATGATGAGCAGATTTGCACTCCCCAGTGTTACATAACAGATCTCTCACTCTCTCCGTCTTTTTGCACTGCTGTGCCTCTCTTTCTCCTTCTTGGACATGGAGCTTTGTGTTCTATAAGTGGCTCACTTATAAGCAGGAAAGTGAATAGCAGCTTTTTTTTCATGTGGTGAATGTAAAGCTTTGGTTTGTGTTGTCATTAATGGGACAGACTCTGCCAGCTTTATTAAGGTAAGCCTTATGTGAGAGAGAGCCTGAGCTGTTTCAAATTATAACAGTGCATACAGCCCCTTTTTTTGTATTGTAAACCTATGATGATGATGATGATGATGATGATGATGATGATGATGATGATGATGATAGCAGCCTCGGTGCTGGCGTCAATGCAGCTACAACGCCACCTAACATCATCCTCCTCTTTTTTTTTCTTCGCCTACAACTCCCGAGGCTGTTTCAGCATAAGAAATTATTGATGTCTTTACTGCCGAGATAAAAGTCTTTGACAAAAAATGTGGGTAGTTATTGTTCAATTGAAGCTCATCATAACAGCAGAGTGAGGCAGAATTGTGGCTCTTTGAGTCACAAAGTAAGTATGCACATACATTCTTTCTCTATTGTTTGATTATTTCTCTGCTTTTTACAACATTTGTAAGTCCCTCTCAGGCATTATAGCTTGTTTGTTATGAACAGCTGAGTCTGCTGTGAAGTTTGAGATGTAAACATAGCGTTGGGAAAACATCAGAATAATTTAAATACATGTTATGCACGTAAAAAAGAAAAAAAATCTGATAACACATCTCTTTATCCTTTCTGATAGTACCTGCTCAAAAACGGTAACACTGTTTAAGTGGTGATTGATAAATTAGAAAATTAGAAAAATATTGTCTGAGAAAATGGACAACCCAAGTCTTTGTGCAGTAATCTGCTACTTCAACTACTTTTACCCATTAGGACATGGTGGCAACATTATAGCATGATGAAGAAGTTGCATGTAAACTTCGGAGAGAGAGAGCATGGACAATGACCCCTGTCAAAGAAGGCTGGTTCATGTCAACACTTGCTGTCCCCTTGTCACCTCACTGGGTCCTGAGACAGTTAGGTGAGAAAAGATTCAGTGTGGGATGCTGACTCCTCCACCAAGACAGCTCTAAAGCCCACAAGTCCACAGCAGTGATGGCTGCCATCAGGAACATAAACCTGTCCAGGAGCAGTCTTATTCACCTCAATCTACACCCTCAATTATTTTGACAGGGATGTTAATGTCATTGCTGTTGTCGACCAGAACAGAGATATAAATAAAGAAGAGCTTCCACAGTATAAATGTGTGAAGGTAGAAGGAGAACTATGATGAAAAATACATGTGCTCGACTCACTAAACCTGGTTTCTTTAGGCCACACATTCATCAGTCAATCTGCTATGGTCCTTGTTTTTCATGACATTTTTTAAGTGTCTGGATATCTTAGATGAACCATGTGTATAGGTGAGCGGTTACCTTGCCCTCTCCATGGTGTCTTTGCCGAGGTACATGCACCAGTAGATGAGGTTGAAGAGGGCGAAGGCCAGCGTGAAGAGGATGCGGGAATACATGTCAATGGGGCTGGTGCCGGCCAGCTGTGGGATTGGAGGAAAAGCTGAGCCCTGCTGGAGGAAAATGTGCAGAGGCGGAGTGTCTCCCTGCTCACTGCGACACACTGAGTGGTTTCTCCTCTTTTTCAGGCCTTCCTGAGGGCTGCTGTCTGTCTGTGGGGAGGGGGGCAGGGATGGTTTGGATGAAAAGAGGTGAGATGGGGTTAGTGTGGTTTTTGTCATGATCATTGAAAGCAGAAAAGGGAGACATGTTAGAATTTTTTTTTACCCCTGCAGCTTCACACATGATCATTTTCACATGCTTTCACATGCAGTGCTGTAAGAATGTTTGTTCCCACCGGAGCTTTCTCTCAATGGTGCACCGACATCTCTATAAAACGCAGCAGGTAGTTTGCTGGATGCCTATAGGATGGTTAGGAGATTATACAGAGAGGAGTGCTGGAGTTCTTCACTGTTCTCACACTCAAGCTATTTTTAAAGCATCTAACCATGAGCTGTACACGTGAGACAGATCCCAGGAGGATGCTGTGGTGGCTTAATGTATTAGCATAAAGCATATAGGCAAAGATGAGAGCACTACAACAGCACACATTACTATTTAATGTGTGGTGTGCCCTGAATGGGAAGAGTGAAAGCGGCAGGGTGACTACTTGCAAATGCATAGAAAAAGACCTGATCTGTGGCATGTTTTTTTTTTTCCTCTCCTGCATCTGAAGCTGCTGGCTCTCTGTTCATCATTAACATCACTGCATCAAAACTCTCTGCAACACTTGAAACACGTGAAAAAGATGATGTTGCTGCGCAGACTGCTTTGTGAACATGGAAATCAACACCTACAAACACAGTAAATCTGCCAATGAAGATGTGTGTTATATTCTGTGCTTTAAACACCCAACATATGTTTTTTATTGTAGCCTCTCTTTCTTAGTATATTGGTCATCTTAATAATCGTACATCACAAATACAAAACAATGTAAAAGCCTCAGAGTTACATTGTTATTCTATGACTTCTTCCTGTCACAACCAAAAGACTCTCTTTACACAACACAAATTGCTAGTTGACCCAGTTAAAAGCAGGTATCGACTTGCTACATCAAAACCCTTGAAAACTGGGACCGTCACTGTAGGGTTTGTTCATAACAATGAAACGGAACAATCAGATATTTTAGTGTCTTATGCTCATATTAGCTAACTTAGCACATAGCATTTAGCCTGCAGCAGAGATGAGTAATATACAGCTACACAGAAAAGGCCTGTTTTGTAGCATCATGTTGCATCAAACCAACACGGGGCAAAGAGATATGCTATCTGTAACATCAGGTAGGTTTATAAAACTCATTTTATGTGGAAACTTACTGAAACTGTGTCATCATCATCACTAGTGGCCAGCACCTCAAGTTTGTCTTGTCTGGCTTTCTGTTTCTTCAGACGGTTGGCCTGCAGTGTGGCAAAGTAGTTCACCGCAGCAAATTCAATGAGTGCCGAAGCCACGAAGGCAAAACACACTGCAATGAACCAATCCATGGCGGTAGCATAGGCTACTTTGGGCAAAGACTGCCGGGCACTGATGCTTAACGTGGTCATGGTCAGAACTGTGGTGATGCCTGAAGGAGAGCCAAGAACTCATGAATCACACATGCAGATGGAGATTGTCATGACGATTGGTGTGACAAGGGGCCATACCAGCAACTGTGCGAGCAGGAACAGACTCTTTGTTGATCCAAAAAGAGACTTGTGACAGGACGACCACCATTATGAGAGGAATATAGGTCTGTATGAGGTAATATCCCAGCTTCCTCTGGAGGTGGAAATGGACCACCTGCACAGAATAGTGACCTGCAAGATAAACAGCATGTGTAAAAACAGCAACCCAGAGAGACAGGGTATAAAGTAACACAGCATGGATGCCCTTGCCTGCCCTTGAAATAGAAAAGGTGCTGAAATAAAACACATCTATTTAAATATGTCTTTTCAGAATGTTGACTATAATGTAGACATGTTAGAGTCAAGAAGAGAGGAAGGAAGAAGGGGCACAGCAGACACTTTTAAAATTGGGATAACATCAGGAAAAGGAGGAAGGAGTGAGAGAGAGCGG
>JAVQJX010051933.1:0-10966 GCA_036025115.1 Ambassis agassizii
TTTTTTTTACCTCCCCCCCCCCCCCCCCCCCCCCCCCCCCCAGAAAATTGTGATGAGAAGGAGGGCAGGGGGAGGAGGAAGAGGAGGGGGCAGGCGAGGGAAGGAGGGGAAAGAGAGAAGACAAAAGATTCATAAAACTAAAGCAGTTGTGGACGACAGCAAACATTGTGAGTATGACATAATTACTAATTTCATCAGATTTTTATGCTCTCTGTAGGCACTACTCAGAGGGAAGATGACACATCCAGAGATATGAAATAGATGCAAACATGAGTAATAAGTATGAATGCCTGACTGGTTAACTGTTTCACATCTGAGCTGACATTGTACAGTAGTGGGATGTGTGGCTGGTTTGCATGCAAAAGAACACGCAGGGAAAAACACAACACAACGCCCAGCAAAGCCAGGGTAGTGCAGAGTTTTCAATTCAGTAATGTGTGACTCTGGGATTATCGCTGCTGAAAAGTTGCTGAGATTGGCTTGAGATGGCCGTACAGTTGGAAAGCAGCACAGATATGTTCTCTGAAAAGAAATCTGGGAAAGAATGTGTGACTGTAACAGAGGAGGGGTGGAGGGGTGCTCAAACAGGGCACAACAAAAACACATTCTTTTCAGAGAACTCACATCTTGGACTCCAAAGTTACACTGACACATCAGGAGAGGAATGATGCAGGGTGGGAGAGGAGAGAGAGGAAAAGGAAAGGAGGAAGAAAAACAAAGTTTCAGAGATGAGGTGTTTTCTTGTTACACTGCTACTTTATCTAGCTGTTTACAAGCAGTCCAGTAAAATACTAAAGTAAATAAATGTAGGAAAATGACATCAGGCGCTTTTTTATAACAACAATAACTACCCAAAACATGGCACTTCACTGCACATCTGTGTTCTCAGCTGAAGCAAAGCTTTAAGGAAAACATTACAGTGACCAGGAATGTTGGGAGAATTTATATGCAAGGGGATTAAAGGATATATAAACAGCAACAAGTCAGAGTGAGGATATTGAGCAGTTCCACTCTGTGAAATCATCCTGACTCCTTTCCTCTTTTTCGGTTTCCTCCAGCTCGTAAAGCTTTACCTCTTACAAGTTGAAGGAATGGGCAGCCTCCCAGTGGTCCTGCTCCTCTGCAGTCTCCACGGTAACGCTGCCAAACAGAACACACAAATCATCTTGTTTAATTATGGTTGAGTCGCTGCGTGTTTGTTTTTGTGCTGTGAAACACTCCCCTCATGTGGTTTCTGTTCCACAGCACTCACAGCTGTTGCCCAAGCCCAGCAGACCGGTAATACTCTTAACCTCATAAAAAAAAGTTTTGATCACATGACAACTATCAGTCCGTGAGTCACTGACAAGGGTCACTGCTGGGATATTTTGCCAGTATGATGTGTTTTTATTCTTTGTTTCTAGAAACCACTGAGACGCCTGGAGGCATCTTACCATCCAGTGAGTGGCTGTAAATTGGCATCAGTTCTTCATTTTCTCATTGTTTTGTAACAGCATTCTAATATCTGTCTCTGTAGACTGCAGGGAGGAGATGTATCCTTGCACCAGGATGTATTCTGTCCACAGGCCCATCAAGAGATGCATTGGTGGTCTTTGTCTCTACAGGTGATCTGCACATTCTCTGCAGAAATACTGACGTATCCCAAAACTGTAATTATGCACAGTACTTGTGTAGTGCGTATGGTTAAATTCAGCTGCAGGCTAAGCTCAATGTAAGAAGTTTTAATTATTGAGTCAGTCATGCCTGTCAAACTGCTCCAGCGAAGCACTCCTGATGTTCATGTTTGATCCTGTTGCTGACGCAGCCTCCCTCGAGTCTATGTGATCAACAAAGAGATCTGCATGAGGACTGTGTGCCAACAGGACGAGTACCTGAAAGGTGAGATAGTCTATGCCTATAACAAACACTGTGTTGTTAGGCTACACAATCGTTCATCTACTTTTGCACATTCCAGCTGAACTGTGCCGAGAGCTGTCCGGGTGGCCCAGACGCATTGAGAGATCATCCAATAGGAAGCGCTGTCGCAATCGCCGTAGCAACCCCAAAACCTGGGCAAACAAGGCCTGATGTTGTCCAGAGTGGTGCCTTGACCACCGGTAGAGACCCAACACCAGGGGGGCTGTCGTCATAAAAACACCTCCATAACACCATAAATCCACTGTTCAGCACCTGGGGGTCTATTTGCTTTCTCCTTTTACACACACACACACAGTGTGCTGAGTCATATCTATGTTTATGTATTAGTATTTTAATTGTGTGTGAAAACTGAAGATGTGCACATTTCATCTGCGTGCTGTTGGACACAGATCATGTCTTCCATGGTTTACGACCCATTTAAGGTACTGTAGTAATGGACCTATAGCAAGCACTGAGTCATTGTACAAGGAAAAGAAAGACAGAAATACTCCACTGTGGATTGTGAGGTACGTGTTGACGATCCAATATCATGTGCACTATTGTACACAATAAAATGTAACACAGTGTGTCCCTGCATTCATTTCTTCAAAGACAAAACACAAATAATACTGGGTATTGTCATTAAGCATCTTGTTTATATCTTTTGTTGCATATTCATTTCCAGCCACATTTACAGTTTGAATGACAGGTAACGTTTGGGGGAAATGCATATAATTTAGACAATAAACAAACACTGACAAACTGTATACTCACACAACCTGTTGTGTCTTCCATCCATCATCACACGCTATGTGCACGTGACGGCCCCTAATTTATATCTTGTTATATGACAATATCACAACAAAACATTGCATCAAACACACACTAGCTTGGTCCCACACTGCCTTTGTCTGCATCAGAATACCATTAACAACAACATCACATTCTGACATGGAATCACAGTTAAACTCATCTGTACAGTACAACAGGCTGGGGTTGAGGTCTATGTTCACCTTTCTCATAAAGAATTAAGGAGTTTTCCCACAGACTGACGGGACAGTGCAGAAACACAGACCTATTCATTGAGGTGGGGCAGAGGTCGCGACCTGAATGACTCACCAGTCGCAGCTTTAACAGCTGTGCTGAGTGCAGACGACATAACACGGACTAAATCATCTCTACTTCCCCCTGAGGCCAATGATAAAAAGCACTTGTTGCCTTTCTGTCTTTTCTTAACACCCTCTCCCAACCAACATTCCTACTAACATGAGTCCTGACTTACAAAGCACACAGCTCCCCAGTGGAATATGTGTTCAAACAGCTGCAGAGCCGACCACAGAGTGCTATAGAGTGCAACTCCTCTGTTAATCAGCCACGGGATTCTTTCAAGTAAAATCAACTTGTGGTAAACTTCTCAATGATCTAACTAATTATATCAGACAATCCCTGCGCTAAATGCAGACTTCATGAACTACTAGTAACATAGACAGACTCAACTGTCAGTCAGTGCATATAGTCAGTCCCACTACTGGAGACTTGGAGAAAAATAATTTACAGTATAGATGACAACACTAATGACAATAATTACAAACCACTGACCATATGTACACTTAAAATAAATATTCTCTGTACATAAATTTCATTCATGACTATATTTCATTAGATTTCTTCTTGAGATATTGATGATTATGCCTCCCTTTAAATCTCTACTATGGTCACTCTTTAAATGAAAGACTACAGAGGAGAAAAATGCTGAATTAAACAGGAAAAGAGAGGATTGGGCATAGATATGGAGGACAAAGAGGAAGATCCAGAGACATGTGGAGAAGACTGGGGAATAGTTCCATGAGACTTCCATGAGGAACTTAAAACAAACTGCACTGGGAGCAACCCTGCTTGGCAGGGAGAGATACAGGACCCCATGATGGGGAAAATAAAGTTGCAAAAATTGCTGCATAACTTTACAGAGAGAGCAGAGGGAGAAAAAGCAGGAGGAATCCCTTCTCACTTCGGGGAATCAAAGTCTCCCCACAGGTCAGAGCTGGCTGTGGTGGTGTTGGATGGGGCCACAGAGTTGGAGTTACTGGTGTCCAGGTCAAGCAAACAACCTGACAGGGCAGAAAAGAGACGGAAATATGCTTAGTTATCTATAGTCACTAATTTCAGAAAGTCTGAAATGTGTATTTTGCTTAAAGGGCCAGTGCCATCAAATGATCAGTACAGGGGGTGATTGATAAGTTCATGTCCCAAGGTAGAAGGAGTCAAATGAACTTCAAATGCTAACAAAAATACTTTTCACTACCACTTGCATTCTAATCATTGTAGAAGTCTCCAAAAAATGAAACCTGAACAGTGGCTGCACACCACTAGCGCCAAGAAGAAAACGTGACACTTCATAGTTTTGTAAATGTGGTTTCAATGTCGTCAAAAGGCCAGAGCGAACACAGCAACAAGTTTTTTATAGGAAAATTCCAGTCTTTTACAATTTATTCATCATAGTTTGGCGCAGGTCAGTATAACATTGCACTCACCACCTCTGCTGTAAGACTGTGGATACAAGTGCTCCAATGGAAACTGACCCCAAAGGGGATAAGGAAATACAAGTTTTCAGCAACAACACTAGTTTCCTCTGCTTCATGGGGACCAGGTGCATGAACTTATTCTGTATGACTGCTGAGGAGACGCTGCCAGGTCACATTTTATGTCTCACAGCTGGATAAAAACTGCACTTTGAATGGGGAAGAACAGAACATATTGCTGGAGGAAATTATATTTGCACATGTCCACAGTAACAGTGATGAGCACTTACTACACTTACTTACTACTGAGGTCAAAAAAACAATGTAATGATGTAATCCTGTTGTTTACATTATGCCTTTATTCAGGCACCTGTGGTACTCAAAGCAGTAGTAGTTATAATAAAGTGAACGACCCCTCCAGCTTTCCAGCTTTAGGATTACCTACCAGTGTCACTTGCTCCTGCTGATGGTTGTGTGTTATGATTGGTAGTTCTGGATGAAGGGGGAGGGGCTAGCTTGCCACTGGGGGGAGGTGGAAGGAGTCCAAGGCCTCCTGAACTCTGTGGACGAGACCTGTCCTTCTTTTTTGATTGCTAGGTAGATAAAGAAAAGTCTGTGTATATATGCATCTTTACATAACAATATTAGTAGTTTTGACATGCCAACATTTCAACAGATAAATTTAGAAAATTACATTAAATTTACCCCAATATTAAGAGTGATGGTTTGTCCTTCTTTAAAGCCCAGGTCCAGTTTAGGGGTGGAGTCTGGAACCTGTTTGGTCAGTTCATCTTCTTGTTTCACCCACCTGAAAGAAGATAAAAAAAAATTAGATACAAGAGGTATTGACGGAGGAAATGGTTTTCAATACACGATAATGTGGAAACAGCATACTTAAAGTGGTCCTGAAGCGCAACGTTGAAGTCAAACGCGTCGCTTCGGTCTGCAAAGCCAATGCCAATGAAAGCACTGCGGCCTTTGAGAGGAACACAGCATGGTTAGATCAATCTGTACTGCAGCAGACACACACAGAATTCACTTCTATATGTAATGATTTACATCCAATTAGACTTTGGGATGAACTGTCCCTTTAAATCCAGAGTGCATTCACAAATATTTTTGTGGCTCACAGATACTTCACACACCAGTCTCATCTTGGATGCGTAGCACGAAGTAACGGCTTGAGTCACTGACTGTTTCCACTGCAATGCCAGGGTACTCATCCACTGGAGCCTGAGCAAAGAGCTCCCCTGTTAATTAGGACAAAAGAAATGTGTTCACTGTCTGTTGTGCAAGATGGCTCAGAGGCTCAGATTTTAGATCATGAGCCAATACTCTATCCGACCAAGAGAAAAGATTTCACTTTAAAAGCACCAAAACACTATCACACCCTGTTCTTAAAGTGCACTGATGCAGCCACTTCAGCTCCACATAAACCGCTGGCTTGGAGGCAGGCTGGGTCACCTTGGAATAGATGAGTAACACAGAGCGGCGCGGCGGACAGGAGACTACACAGCAAAATGATTTACAGCGGCGACAGTGCCAGTAAACAATGGCGCTGTTCTGTTTGTGTCTCTCTCACCAGAGATTTTGTCTTCCAATTTCACATAGGCCACTTTGCCCCGGGCCGTCACACGCATGCGTCCTGTCCAATCAGGAGAGTCCAGCTTCCAATCTGCTGCCCTGGGACACACACACACACACACACACACACACACACACACACACACACAGGCAGACAGTCAGTGTGATGTAGGTGAACTGGTGACAGCAGCTCTTTGAGACAGATGTTGACAGTGGAGGAAAGTTATTGTTATGATTCGTCCTACCCAGTCCAGACACACTCATTTTCTATGTGAGCGAAACGTGACTAAGACATCAGACTTAGACACTGGCCTGAAATATTACATCATCACACTTACTCACTATACATATGGTCACTGGTTAACCAATCCTGTGTCTCATGGGACTGAGGCTTCTGCTACTGTTTGGCTGGTGTCATGTCCAGTCAGAGCTGCAGCTGCAGGAGGTCAGGCTGAAGCAGCAGCCAATGAAAGATGGCGGTAAACAACTCACAGTCAACGTCTTTATAGTAATACAATGGATTACTATCACTGTCTTTTAGCTGGAGCATCTACAACCCCTGACATCCACCCTGCTGAAGCGTCCTTGAGTGAGACTCGCAGATCCAAAGATAAAGGCCGGACAAGCTAAATGAGAGTATTAAGCTCACACTTTTGGTATTAATAACGATAAAGGCTGCGTGCGTATCAACTCTACTCTGACTGGAGGAGAACATAAACACTGACAGGATGCAGCTAATCCATGCCGGTCCCTGCTCATAACAAGCCTTCATCATTTTCCCATGACCTTGTGAATAAACAACCAAAACAATCAGCACACAAACTACGGCCGTCGTTACGTGAGGCTGCGTGACTCGTGGCTCGGCTAAGGGTCGGATGCTGCGGCCTCGGAAACCTCCCCTCCCTCCACCTCCTCACCTGATAGCCCGGTTGGATGCCCTCGGTGGGATTCGGTAAACGTTAATTTCAGGTTTGACACAGAGGATCGATTCATAATCGCCGTGACCCTCGGTCGCCATCTTGACTTTTACTCAAGTCGTCGCGTACGCCGGTGGTGTTGACGGTGAGTTGTGTGTCCGCGCGGCGCACACCGCTGCGTGACCGTAATGCACGGTCTATGTGCGCAGAACCGGGCATCCTGCGCCACTGCTACCCGTTTCACTCATGCTCTTAAAGGAACATTTCACCTGAATTTTCTGACAATGTTTTAATTTCTGCAGGAGTAGCTTTTTGTTTACACATATAGCCAGTCCACAACAACGCAGTGTGGTATTTAATAGTTCACTAATGCTGTCAGCAGGGGGAGATCTACAGGGTGTGCAGTTCCTCAAATGGCCACTTGAGGTTAGATCCTAAATGGGAGTCAATCCCCGTAGCACTCCATGTGAAATTGTTTAAAGGAAGAAATAAATATTTTTGTACAGATCATCAACTCTCCAGCAATGAAATAAATCTGCACTGAGATTGTGAACTTTAATGGCATGAATTAGTTTGGTGTTGTTTTATGAATGTTTTTCTTAAATTCAACAACAACAAAAATAAGCTGTGACATCTTTTGTCCTATATTTGTCCCCTACTTCTTGTAAAAGACTGTACAGTCCAACATGGCAGGAGGCAATCTGTCATTGTGTATCATTTTATTTCATACATTGCTACAGAAACAGCAGGCAGCAGCAACCTGACATTATAAGCCTTGCCACAACTTGAAAGCTTTTTTCTTCTCAGTTTATCTAATTCTCAGTTCAGCAGTTGTAGTGATGGACTAACAGTCTTCTCTCATAGACTTAATGGTAACATCAGAGGAGGTACGTTTTACAGTCCAAGAAGCTTGAAGGCATCTCGTAAATCCTCTGTGTCACATGGCTGAAAGAGAAAAAGAACATCTTAAAACACATCATTACTGGACGGGCCTCGTCCTGCCTGAATGAAGGAAAAATATGTTGTTTGTTGGGCTAAATGTTGTACCTGGAGGATACGGTTAAGCTTTCTGGCCAGGCGAACAGAGTTTTGGTGCAGCCCGTCCCAGGGTTTGAATCGGCTTTGTTTACAAGCCACAAAGGTCTGCCAGCAGTAGAAGAAATCTGAAAGAATAGACCAAATAATTGTCAGAAATCAACAAGACAACAACAAAAAACATGGATGGATGGTACACTTCCACAGATTTATGCCATCACCTTTGTAACTCATGACTGTGATGTGCACGCCAGCTTTTTTCAGCACTCTCAGGCCCTCTCTTTCACGGCTGTCCTCCATGTCACAGAAATACAGGCGGGAAACAAATATCCGGAGGCGCAGATTGGGCGTCTGGCTGAGAAACTGGGCCAGTCTGAAAGAACAGTTGGAACAAGGAGACCAGGAGCAGAACCAGGTGATGGAGTAGCTCAGCTTTCTCTCTCCAGTGACTCCGTAGCCCCATAGACCAGGACACAAGGCTCCCAGGTAGCGCAGGAAGAGCAGCTACAGACGAGACAGCAAGGTGCCACCATATAACATGGAGTTAGCGAAGAGATGTTATACATTTTTCAGGTCTCTTTAAAAATATAATCATTGTTCACACATTGAATAATAGTTTTCTGTCTTCTCACATGCTGTCCCACTTTACCCACCTCTACATGGCAGCCATTGCGGTTGCGGAGATGTCCAAAGTCAAAGGACAATGAGTCTGGGCCTCTCCGCCTTTTCACCACAAAGCAGAGGTAGGTCTCATGTCGACCTTTTGCCCAGCGCATGTTCTTATAATGATAGATGAACTTCTTCCTGGGCAAAAGCACACTAGACCAAGTGTGTAAAAAAAACTTTTAATTAGCTAAAGGCATATGTAGCAGGTAGCTCTGTTTACTGTCACTAATTCATGTTTTATAATAATAATAATTTGACACAAGCAGTTCATGTAAAATGTGTGGTTAACCAAATGCCGGTGATGGACAGTCAGAAGACAAGTGTAACATTTACTAACAAACCTTTCACTCACTCTCAGTTTCAGAACGTTTAGTGAAACCAAGTTCATCAGTTATTAATACTGAAACCTTAATAGCGCTCACAAGTAGGTTGTAATTACTGAAACAGATTTCTCTTGAATAATCTAATAGTATGTTAGTGTGTGGAAACATTTAAAAATAAACTTCCTTATTTTCCTATATGCAATGGTGTGCAGTGTGCACAACATGACAAATTATTTGTCTAACAGTAATAAGAATGCAACATATAAATAGAATGTATTGGTTTTGCTCACCTGTCTAGCTTTGTAATCATTTCGAAAGACGCGCTTTGTCACTCGTCGTGTGTGCGTATATTAAATGGAGGTAAGTGAGAAAGAGTGAAAGTGTGTGTTTGTGTGTGTGTGACACAGAGGGTTAAAGGGAGGGAACTGAGAACATATACCTCTAAACATAAACATCCTGCAGCTTCTGGTTGGGCAGAAAGATTTTTCAAAGTCTTTTGGGGGGCGTGAAACAACAGAAATGGTTGAGTGACTTTGTCTGTCGCCACTACAATTAAAAGTCATAATGAGTTGTTTATTAGCCTGAGGTCTTTTTTTTTTCAATGGCTTATGTGTTTTATGTGTTTTAAAAGCTCCATTAGTTCACATAATGACTAAAGGGAAGCCATTTGAAGCAATAAAGGAATTTTATTGAAGTGGCAGATTACAGTGTTTTGTTTTTGCGAAATAATCTGACCACACATGAGAGATGTGTTTGACGCGATTTGCAACCTTTGGAGTTTTTCACAGACGTCAGTAAACACAGCCAACTGGATGGAAGTTTCCAGACTCACCCAGCCACTGGCCTCTGTACTTTGGTTTTCTCAGATCATTAAGGAAAAACTTCCAGATACCTTCTCACCTTCTCACCTTAATACACAGAGATCACCACTGACCCCTCCTGCTACTCAGCCTTTCCACCTATACATACACACACACTCCTCCTTGGGGCCCCAAGATTTGGTGGAGCCATAGGCGTTCCCAGACTTCGGAGGCCCTGACACTTACTTTGTCCTCTGATCTGGGTTTTCCCAAACTGTGTCAGGCTGGGAGCAGAACTGTAATCGACCTCCCTCACCCTTCATGTCTGCTAGACCAGCCGGCCAGCTGACCGACCACAGTTTGTGGATAAATCTCACTCATAAGCCTTTGAACCATCGGATGCTGTCATCCGCCGGTGCCAAATCAGGATGTGTATTATTTTACTCTCGTCTTTTCTTTGCTCTGTCTGTTTTAGCTCTGGCCCAGCCTGCTCACTCAGTGGCACTGCATGCAGGCATCCTGATCCTGCTTTCCCATGACTCCCCTCACCCTCTCATGCACTCTGTGGTTTGGGGAATTCACCGTTTCCCAGGGTGGCTGTTTTTGGAGCTCATCTATGTGTGTGTGTGTCTGTGTGTGTGTGTAGGCCATCTGTATGAGCATGTCATTAACACAGTCTGTATGTTATACATCATCTGGAACAAATTTATCTAATTTATCCTATGATTGTGTGGTGCCCCCAGATTTTGAGTGATTCATGTGTCTCTGTGTGTGTGTGTGTGTCTGCACGTTCTGAACAACCTCACATCATATTGCATTACTCTGACAGTGCACTAAGCTTAATGCCTCTGCACATTTGATCTTGTGTGCATGTGTTTTTTCTAGACTTCAAGAGCCTGATCAAATGCCAAACTATATGTAACCACTTCCCACCCAGCTCTCCAGCTTTGACCACAGTTGACCAAGGTCACCTCACAGTCACACATGAACGCTCACATGCACCACCACCCCTCTCATGCACTGTCTCTGCATGTTTGTGTGTGCTTGAGTTTTACAGTATGGCCAGACATGTGCATTTAACCCGAAGTCAGGGGCAGAAACTGGGTGTAAGAATTGCCAAGTCATACTTTCCGAAACCCACCCGCCCACACACACACGTGTGCGCACACACACACACACACACACACACACACACACACACACACACACACACACACACACACACA
>JAVQJX010052014.1:0-11119 GCA_036025115.1 Ambassis agassizii
AACCTGACAGAGATACATGTGTATATTCTGTTTAAGAGATTGTGGGTGTGTTGAGAGAGAGAGAGAGAGAGAGAGAGAGAGAGAGAGAGAGAGAAACCAAGGGAAAGAAAGCACAGTTAACAGCCTGAAATAATAAATGTCTCTAAATACTTCATCAGGGTCACAGCTTAACATTCCAGCTGCAGTTTTTAGATCATCTCTTCCCTCATGAACGGATGCACACAAACTATGATCGTCTAGTATTCAATTTTTGGTATGTGCTCAGACTTATGAGTGTCTTTATATAAAGAAGTGTTAGAAAAATTAAATGGGTTGTTTAATCGTTATATAAACTTGCAATTTTACAAGCGGCTATTATTAAATATACAAAAGCAGCCCAGCATCCCTTTTGTTAAGTGACTTGTGTTGCCAAACACCATTATAAGACTTAGACCTTTACTGCAATTTGCTTAAAGATGCCCCCAAACTACATCCATTTGGTTGTAATTGTCACATATAAAGAAAGCTACATAGTAAATACAGGCAGGCACTCTTTCTTAAGTGTACTTGTCTATCCCAGAAAAGTGGAAGTGCTTGCAGAGCGAACATGATGTGATGCATGTATGTATCACACACCCAATCAGTGATTTCTGTAACCCTTCATTTCCCGTCTGTGAACTTAATTATTCCATCATACTGATCTGTCTGACTTTAAAGTAATTTTAAAATTATATTTAATAAATATCTGGTTCTTATTGTCCACTGCTTTTCACCTTGTGTTTTATTGTGATTTAAAAGAAAGGACAGTGATAACCAACCTTTAACAATGCTATGTTCCATGTTAGAATTATACATTGTCTACACAATAATGCTCTAATATCTGATATGACAGAGTAATCTCAAAGTTTTCTGAAGACGAGGCATTTGTAGTATTCTTCCATCTCGATCTGAAAATGAAACATGACAAATGAAACATGTAAAATGTATGTTGATTCCCCTTAGGTTCAGTATGTGACTCACAATCCTCTCCATACGCAGCCCACTATCATAGGCCAGCTGTCTGAGCACATCGATGTCTGGAAGACCCCACTCTGGATTCCTGTGTAGATTTAACATTTATACAGGAAACCACATTGAAATTATACAGTGTGTTTAGACAGAAACAATGTGAATTTAGAACCACAGAAGTGTTGTGTAGTAAATATGACTTATGATGGTATGTAATAGACTCACAGCTTTCGAAGCTCCTCATCCAGATGTTCATTGCAACTTGGTGTAATGATGCCATTAATCGCAAACGCCTAGAAAATATTTTAGAGTTTTAAGTGTCATGCTGTTGAGAGGATGAGGGGAAAAAAGTGATCAGTGCGTACCCCGTATGTTATCAAAAAGCCATTTTGTTTGAGGATCTGACCTGCACCAGTGAAAAGGCCCTGGAGAGAAAAATAGGTATTAGTTATTATCCTCTCCTTAAATTATAATCCGCCTTCTAATTTTTATATTAGGTGTACCTGTGCTGTTTTGAAGGAGCTATACTGCAGTAAATTAATGGCAATGACAACATCGCATGAGCTGCGAGCAAGGCCCGCCCATTTCTCCAATGGTTCCCTTGCATCCAGGTGGACAGGCTGCAGCACAGTCTTTGCATGGGTTGCAGCTATATATGCCTTGATGCTGTAAACAACACATCCATACCAAGTCTCGTGTTTTTATGTAAAATGCTTGAAGGACTTTGGAACACAGGTGACTGTAAACACAACACAAGTTAGCACAATTATAGCCAAATGAGACGGACACAAACCTGTTCCGTGATTCCTCTGTGATGTCTGATGGCTGCCAGGTAACAAAGGGTAACTTCTGGGAAAAGCGTATGACATGCTGTCCTGTTCCAGATCCCAACTCTAAGGCAAACAACTGCCTGTGAGACTGCTCCTCCAAAACACCCTCAAGCACTGAGCACAGACTCTCCCAGTTCCTCTCTGCCTGAGGAGACAGCAGCATGGTCTGGAGGAAGTAAAATGGAATCACATCATCCAGAGTCATCAACCTGTGCACAGATGTTTTTTCAGTGGGTCCTCCCTACCTTTACTTGATCTAGGTGACCGAGGGCAGACTGGACATGGCATACTGCTGGAGAATAAATGTTAAATAACAGCAGATGGGTGCACAGATTACCTGGTTAAGAGGATTCCATCTGTGCTCCTCCCCTGTGTCCAGTATTGGCACCATGCAGATAGGACAAGGAGAAATAAATTCAGAAAAGTACTCTGTATATAATATTTTACTATCTACTGTCCAACATAACAATAACAAGCACATAACAATTACTAGAGGACTGATCACCCTAGTGGTCAGCCCTCAGTCCTCCTTTGGAAAGGTAGCAATATATATATTGTAACATGTCTGCCACAAAAAAAGTGTGATTTTATGTTTAACAAATACGGTTAAACATAAAATCACACTTTTTTGTGACAGACATGTTACTCCTAATAAGAAAAGGAAAATTTGCTGCAATGTCAGACAAAGACAAACTATAAACATATTATTTAGTATGAACTTTGAAAGATTATTTTTTTTTGTAATAAACTTTAAAACGGTTCTAGATAAAGGCCAGCATTGATGACGCATGTTTGTAGGCCAATCAACGAGGAAGGAAGTTTAGCTAAAGTTTGTCTAAAATGCGGGCGTGTTTAAATGTCCTTCATGGGCTCCCGTACGTTTTTCTAACATTTCACGTAGTGCATTGTGGGTAGGTCAGGAGTAGAGAGAGGACGCCATGTGCTTTTGAGGCAGCGGGACTGGACGGAGACACGGCTGGAGTAAATTTAGGTCGTTTTTAGAGGGACACTGGGATAAACGGCTCCACTTCTCGTTAGGATGTACTGCACCAGACGCTGCCTCCGGAGCGCGCTGCGCGCCGCAGCCGCCACGCGCCGGTATGTAAGGTGGAAGCTGTCACGGGAACCGGTGTGTCAATGTGTGCTCCTTCAAGGGCAGACAGCCGGTAACTGCTACCGGCTCGTTTTCCTTTTCGAACATGATGCTCTCTCCATAGTTAATGCAATAGACTGCATGTGCATTTTTTCTGCAGTTAGGAATGAGTTTCATGTTCAATAGCTGTGTGTTAAGTTAGTTAGCTAACATTAGCTTGTATCCTCAGGATTTAACCTGATAACCCTGATAGCTGCTGCTGTGCCACTTACCAAATATGAATTTTCTTGAATTTAATATTTAAGTGTAGCAGCCACTTAAAAGCAGTAAAAATATTCTCTGGATAAAGTGCTAAGCTACTTAGCTGTTAGTTAGCTTTCACACAGCTAATGGGACGTTTGAGGGGTCACTCTGTGGTTAGCAGGTTCGAATTTCATGACAAACCTAATGTCAATTTCAACTGTTTGTGTTTATGCTTGCTTTCTATTAACATAATATAATCTCAACAATAGGTTGATTGATTGTCAATGCAGTTAGTTTAATGTTGAATCCAGAAAGTTTGAATCTAGTTGCTGATATTTTGATACCAGTTGTGATCTGTATGTATCTGTGTGTTTGTGAAGTAGCTGGATCTGTCTGCTCTCCACTTATGTCATTTCATGATATTTTCTAGGCAAGAGCTTCAGCGGCACACACCGGCGTTGTCCACTCTCAGACTTCTGAAAACCAGCTCAGCCATCCACTCAGATGCCATCGCCACACCTCCACTAGACGGAGCACCTAAACAGTACTCCCCCAAAATCCAACAGCTTGTCAGTGACATAGCCAGCCTCACTTTGTTAGAGGTATCGGACCTCAATGAGCTCCTCAAGGTTTGTGGACAAGTCTGAAAACACATTGATTTAAGTGTCAGATTGACTTTAGTTGACTGATGATTTTATTTTTTCCACACAGAAAACTCTGAACATTCAGGATGTTGGTATGATGCCAATGGGGGCGATGCCATCAGCAGTACCTGCAGCTCAAGTAAAAAATACATCTGTTATGTTGCCTTAAATCACTGTATAATCCAGCTAGGCTGCATAACAATAATCTGTTTTCGTCCCTCTAAAACCAGGCTGCACAGGAGGAGGAGGCACCAGTGAAGAAGGAGCAGACTCACTTCACAGTGAAGCTGACGGAAATAAAGGCAGCTGAAAAAGTCAAACTTATAAAAGAAGTGAAGAATTGTATCCAAGGCTTGAATCTGGTGCAGGTGTGTACCACATATAGTCATTTTTATGACAGCTGTTCCTGCTGGGATCATTTGTGTAGAATTCATTTCTGAGAGGTCAAAGGTCATGGTCTCTTGGTATGCTAATTATAACAAAACGTCTTTCTTGGATAACAATGCAAAATTGATTCTGTTCCTCTTCTTCTCAAACCAGGCTAAGAAACTAGTGGAGTCTCTTCCACAAGAAATCCGGGCCAATGTGTCCAAAGAGGAGGCAGAAAAAATCAAAGCAGCCCTGGAAGCAGCAGGCGGCACTGTGGTGTTGGAGTAGTACGTCTATATGCTCACTTGTTGCCCACCATGTTGCTGCTCGAGCACTTCGTCCTTTCATTCTATTATTTCTTTTGTTTTTTGTTGTTGTTGTTGTTGTTTTTTTTACATGACAAACAGGACGATCCCTGAAGAAAAAGGAAGCATCAAAATGCCTTTGACATTGTCACCAGCGGGGCGGTGTAACTGAGACTGAACTTTACAGGCGTACAGCCTGAACAAACGGCTGCCCCGCTGTTTGCTTGTACGTCTTTCTGCTCATACGTTTGTCTGTGTAGCAAAGAAGCTACAGAAATACTGGCCTGGGTGCCAAGTAAGTCAGCCGGTATAATTCTGTGTGTTCATTCAACTTTACACAGAATGAGATGCACACCAGATACTGTATGTGGTGGAGAGGATGGTGGGGTTGAGTCCTTACATTGCTCATAGACATGTTAATAATGTGATTAAAGTTGAAATATCAGTTTGTTTTCTTATGTGTTCTTGGTGGGAATTGATCTGAAAGGTTTCATGTCTTAAGGTTTGTTTGTTTTTGTTTAGTTTTTTTCAAAAATTCAGAACATCCTGAGGGAGTACATATACCACATCATTGTGAAAATGAAAAATGTGCTCCTGTTTTATAACGGATAAATAACAAAAGGAGCAGGTGTATGGGGGTCCATTTGAAAGTTTGAGGCACACAGGTTGTCTATTGTTAAGTGAAAAAAAAATCTCATCTCATAATGCCAAATAAAACTAAAAAATAACAAAAAATATGGCATTATGATAACCTACTGTTTCCTGCATTAATAAAAGGTTAACTGGTTAGAAAAAGACTTAAGTGTGGAGGGATGCACTTCACATGCATGGACACCAGGGGGAGTCTTGACATTAAACATTGGTAGTATACAGTGAACACTGCTATATGTAGGAGATAGAAGGTGAAAGGAAAACCTTTTCTTAAGTGAAATATGTCATTGTGGATTTACAGCAGATAATATGATGAAAACGTGTGTTAAAAACAGTAACAATGCCAGGACCTTAAAATTGTGATGAACACTAAACATGACAGAAATATCACATATTAGCTCCTGTCTGGCCTTTGCTCTGACTCTGAGGGTGTCTTGTTAGTGTTTTCTGTCATCTGTCTCGACCCCCCCCCCCCCCCTTCCCTCCCTCCTGTCTGAGTCAGCACTGCAGTGCCAGGCTGCCCCTCTCATTTAAAATCATGTCATGTGTCTGAACTGAAGCACTGGCTTGGCCATTAAAAATGTGAAAGAAATGAATCTGAACATTATCACATGGAATTATTCAACCAGAAGTTAGAAAGAGGTTGACCTTGTGAACTTTGTTCATGACAAATATTTGTTTGAACTTCATGACCTTTGGTGTGCTGGGATTGCAACAGAACAATAGCAACAGTCAAGATGGCTTTTCTAGTAGTGACTTCACTTCCACCCACAAACTAACTTCACTCCATGTCTTGGCTCAGTAAGCTTCTGAACCTACCTGAGGTGATGACAAACAACAATGCATAACATTAGGATCACTTAACTCCCATTATCACCAGCAGCTTAGTGAGAAGCTTTCACTTTGCCTGTGTCTGCCTCCAACAGACTCCAGAGAATCACTTTTCTCTGTGGTATTTTGGTGAAGTTTCCTTCAGCACAGCATCTTGCTTAACATACCCACTGGATTTAATTAATGTAAAAGATACAGCTCATTGATTTTTAACAGATTTCTACTGCAATATATTTTCTCATCACAAAAATAAGTTGGAGTATGTGTTATTCTGTGAAGGGAATAACCTTTAACAGGCCGATTCATTTAAATTTTGCTTGCTCATAGCTCTGCTGTGGTGCTGTCCTCAGTGCTGGTGCCATGTTGGATTCATTTACTTTGGTTTAATATTCCCAGGGACCATTGTACATCAGGACCTTTGGAAAATTGCATTGGTTTTATTTCATCAAATAGTTCTCAGTGTCTGTACAATATTGAAGACTACTAGTTGTGTTTCCTAATTATTATTATTTGATTCTGATTAATTCTTCTGTTACACACTGATATTGGGATGGTAAAGTCAGACTACAACTGTCTGGCTTCATTTAAACAGCAGCAGTGTCACACCTGAACCAGAGCTCTCCTGTGCCCTCTGGGCTGAATGTGATGGTGACAAAGAGATGATTATATAGAGCTGGTGTACCCGCAGGTCAGAAACGGTGGCTCAGGTGGTTACAGGGCGCCTGTGAAGCTGGATGCATAGTACTGGATAGTATAGTATAAGAATATTACACTCCCCAACTCTTCACTTTAATACAGTTGTAGTTTAAGGGAGGACTTTTCTTGAGTTTGACTCTTTCACACATGTGGAAAGGTGGCACTAACTGCTCATTTCCAGGTGCACTTGCAGACACAGCAGGGGGTGAGGGTGAGGAGAAAAGGGCCTACAGCAGTATCACTACTTTAGTTAGTTTAGGTGGAAAACTACTATACATTCAAATATTCTTTTTCAGAATGCTGCTTCGTTTGGTCAGCTTTCTCTTGGCAATGCCCCACAGATTTTCTATGGGGTTCAGGTCAGGTGAGTTTGCGGGCCAGTCAAGCACAGTAATCCCATGGTTGTTGAACCAGGATTTTGTCCTTTTGGCAGTGTGGGCAGGTGCCAAGTCCTGCTGGAAGATGAAGTCTGCATCTCCATACAGCTGGTTAGCTGAAGCAAGCATGAAGTGCTCTAAAACGGCTGCATTTATGCTGGACTTGACAAAGCACAGAGGACCAACACAACAGCAGCTGATATGGATCCCCAGGTCATCACAGACTGGGGAAACTTAACACTGGACTTTATGCATCTTCTACTGTGTGCTTCTGCGGTCTTCCTCCACACTCTGGGACCTTTATTACCAAATGAGATGCAAAACTTCTCATCAGAAAAGAGGACTTTGAACCACTGTCAAACAGTCCAGTCTTTCTTTTCTCTAGCCCAACTAAGGCACCTCTAGCGTGGCTTGCTTGTGAGAAGTACCTGACAGGAACTCGACTTTTGAAGCCCATGTACAGCATCCACCTGCGTGTCGTTTCTCTTGAAGCAGCAACTCCGGCCTGAGTCCACTCTTTATGAAGTTCCCACACGCTTTTGAATGGCCCTTTCCTGACCATCCTCTCCAGGCTGCGGTCATCCCTCTGGCTTGTACACCGTTGTCTTCCAGACTTCTGCCTTCCACTTAACTGTCCATTAATGTGCTTTGAGACAGTACTCTGAGAACACCCAGCTTCTTTTGCCATTTCTTATTGTGCCTTGCCCACCTTGTGCAGGGAGTCGATGATGGTTTTCTGCACAACTGTCAGATCAGCTCTCTTCCCCATGATTGTAAATTCTTCTTAACCAAACAAGAAACAGACTTTTTAAAGGCTCAGGACCGTTTCACAGGTGTTTTGGATTACTTACCTGATTAGTGTGAGACACTTTGAGCCTACAACACTGAAGCTTTTCACAGTATTCTAATTTTCTGAGTTTTTGGGGTTTGAGGTTTTAATAAGCTGTAAATCATAATCAGAAAAATTACAACAAAGAAATGATTGAGATATCTCACTTTGTATGTAATGAGTCTATAAAATGTATTGGTTTCACCTTTAACAACAATCAGCACTCAGTAGTACCAACATGATTGGTTGAGACCGAACATGAAATATCTCCATACACAACTCTTAGTATGTATTGCCGTTTTTAGAAATGGGTGTCCTGCTGAACCTGGTCTTACATTAGCTTCTATACTAGAAATAAAATCTTAATCTGGCATTAACATTCATCACATCACCTCAGCTTGACAATTTGTATTAATATATGCACGATGAAAACTGAAATAATGGTGGTGATTCACACTTCCTAAATGTGACTTTATACATATATATAATCTATATGAATAATAATGCAGCGGAATGCTAACCGCAACTGTAGCCGCATACAGTGAAATACAATTATGAGAGTGTACACCTGTCTGTCACTCAGGCACAAAAACACACAAGAGAGCTCTGATAATGAAGTGCAATCTGACCACCAGATCAGGGCTGTGTAGCAGACGAAAGAGAGCAGCTGGGAGGGAGAGAGATCCATATACTGTAGTCCCTGATGAATCCCAGCAGGCCATTTGCACCTCATATTCGGACTGTTTCATTCATCACACACACACAGAGTACTTCCTTCCTGTCATGTCGCTGCTGTACTTTCTGCATTTTACATGTGTTTACCGCGCAGTGGTGTCTATGAAGTGGCGAACATTAACACCCTACAAAGACAACACGTGGAGAACCCTGTTGTACATGTATTAAAGGTGCAAAAGAAGGTCGACTCATCTGTTAATCCATATGTGCAGCACTTCATTATCTTTGCCTTATTGTCAATGTGCAATTGTGGGAAGTGATAAATACTTTCATGTTAGAAATGATGACATGCATTTCATCTAAAGGGCGTCGATCACACTTGGAAAACAGCTATAACAATAAATGACTTCTATCTGCAAATCCTCTTTAGATCTAAAGCAAATTGTAAATATCTATCTTTAAAGGAGCATAATGTTTAGGAGTTGTACTTATGTACTGAGTTGTATTATAGGTTAACCCTTTCAATGGGCCAGTTAGCATGCCAGTGTAGCATCCAGTCTGGCCACTGTCTAACAGTAAAGGAAGTCTAACTGGACACACTAGCTGGTTTAATGCACACCACCATCTAGAACATGGGTGGCCAAATATGTTTTTGTGACGGCCACATGGACTTCCATTAGGAAAGCAAATGGTCACTGTATTATATATAATAATATGAATTGGAGACCACTGGCATCTTTAAAAATATACTCGTTACTTTTTTTTATCATTGTTTATCATTTTTTTATCAAGAGTCATGTTGTTGCCATTTACTCCTCTCACTACGATGAATGTGTGCATTGGTTGGATGTTAAGATCATTTCAACTATTAGAGTTAAAAGTTATTAAAAACAAAAAAAAAATCCACATTTTGCATGTCAATGCACTATGTGCACCATTTGTGTGGAAAGCCCGACCGAAGAGTTGGAGGGAATGACGGCAGTACTGCAGTGGGGAAGAGACATGGAGGGCTGGGAAGGTGTTATTGGTAGTGGATGTTCATTTACCAGCTGGACCAAACCACAGGGTGTGTTGAAGCTGCATAGGGGCTGTGTCTGGCCTGTGGGCCTTACTATGCCCAGGTGTGATCTAGGAAGTTGTACTGTTGCTTTCCAAAAGAAATCTAGGTAGGTGATTGGTTGACCTGTCAATCATAATCAACCCCGGGCTACTTTAAACCAATCGACTAACTGAATTGGAACGCTAACAGGCAGCATTCATCATGTTGCTCTGGTACTTGGTTAGAAATGAAGTTGAATGTCACATTTTATCGCAATGCAGAAGCGTCAACAGGCGACTATATTTGAACATTCTGTACTGTACAAGACTGTACAAGACTGTGTGTTGATAATATGAGGAGAATAAGAGGGTGGGAAAAAAAATCACGAGAGCCGAAAAGCTGCTGCATGTTCGGGATGCTAGGAAGGGCAAAAGGATTACAACTACAGGGGGATATACTGAAATGATAGCTGAGTGCAACCAAAATGGATGGAGAGAGGGGCAAGATGAGAGCGGAGCGGCTGCTAGATGGAGGGGATGATTGAGAGAGAGAGAGAGAGAGTATGGCAGGCGAGGGACAAATGGATGGATAGAAGAAGAAGAAGAGAGAGCTTGTTTGTGCCTGTCTCATATTGGTGGTGGGGGGGGGGGCTGCTCTCTGTTCACACAGGCTGACCCAGATGCAGCTGAATTAGACACAGTCCCATGTGGGCGTGAAGGTGTGTGTGAGTGTGTTTGCGGAATGACTGTGGAGGTATGAGAGCTTGACGTACAGAGAGATGAAGAGTGACACAGTGTTCCTAGCAGATGTCTCAAAATTAAAGGTGCTACACATCTCAGTGGAACAGTCTGAGTTTTTTTTCATAGGTTTCATATAAATGAAATCTATATTTAAGCTGCTGAATGGAAGGTGTTCTGTTCTTAATATTCGGAAAAAGGCTGCTTGCATAAATGAGATTTAAAGACGCAGTTTTGTTCATAGTCATAGCGACACCTGTTTGCACGTCAAACAAACAACATTTTAGCTCCTTTAGCTCCATCTGTTCTTTAGCTGCTTAATGCTTGCCTAGCTAAAGTCAAGCTAATTAGCTAACTCTGTTCGACTGCAGATGCACCGTGGTAATGTGTTTGAGTAAAAACAGCTGGACAAAAACAACAAGCTAAAAGAAGCTAAAATGGTTGGTTCATTCAGCTGAATATTTTGTACATATACAATAATGACCTGTGGAACTTTAACATTTTGTAAATACTAAAAATCCTGCTCAAAACAGTTGAACAAATCCCACAGTGGCCCTCACCACTAATAAAAGGGCCTGCTTAAAAAAGCAGCTTCTATATGTTTGTCTCACATACAGTACCTATCTTGACAACTCCTCAGAAAAAAAAAGGAAGTGGAACGTGATACTTCTCTAATCAACAATGACAGGCACAACTGAACTAACCACACACTAACTCACATCATGCTAAAATCCTCAATTGTAACAGCACAAACAACAAGCAAACTCAACATGAGAAACATATACATATATATATATATATATATATATATAT
>JAVQJX010052017.1:0-16413 GCA_036025115.1 Ambassis agassizii
GATTACAGATATTACTAGTACACTTAAATCGGATAAAATGAGCAGAAATTCTGGGACCTGATAATAACCTGTAAATGTCCTTGAATTCACATACACATGCTTGTACTTGTCATCAGAGCTCTATTTTCTATTTCAGCTCATCACAGAGTGCTGTTTTCTGAAGTGGACGTGAGGGGAGGTGAGGCGTCGTGATGCCCAGACGCTGCGGTCGAAGGGTCTTTATCGCCCAGACAGCACTCATCTCCCACCCGTCTATCTTTTCTCTGCGGTGGTGGGAGGCTGAAAGTGACAACTGGCGTTCACCCCCAGCTGCTCAGAAGGGGAGGTGAAGGAGGTGGAGGGCGCGCAGGCCCCGCAAAAACCACAAGCAGATAATGAATGCTACACCGTCATGACAACTTGCACTTGTATGGAAAGAGGGAGGAAGGACACCTTTGGCACGGATGCTCACAGTGTACGATGGAACATCCTCCATAAACCGCACAATCAAAGGAAGAAGGCAGAGAGGCATGTGTGGAATCTGTGATGGCTGATTTATGACCACTACTGAAACACGGGATCCTTTCCAAGACACTGTGTGTGTATCTAAATATCACTTTTCCAAATTTAACCAACAGCATCTGTATTCCATTACAAATTGTATCATCCACGCTGTGGCTGAACAATTTTCCTACACAGTGAGGATGTTTTTCAGTTATTCCATACATCACTTTGAAGGCAAGCGTTACTAGAAAACATGTAGCTTTCATCTTCTTCCAGTATATCTGTTATAAATATGCATGTGTTTGCTCTTTAAATGATGATTTGCTGCTGAAAGACAGGCAGCAAATACGAATCAGTTCTATTTATGTGATGCCAATACCTGAATATAGGTTATGACGTCCTCTCTGCAGTGTTAAACTGCTGCACCGGGAATGTCAGAGTCCATTTTTATTTTTTTAAGAGCGGTGGCTCAGAAATAGACGGGAGCTACGGTGATAAATAAGCCTACTTTGGGAAGGTTTTATTTTGGCTCAAGGGGAAGGGAAGGACATACGTAACACACACACAAATACTCAATTCTTCTTGAGAAAAGGGAGAAAAAAAACACACACTATGACACAGTTTAGACTTATTGTAGACATCATATAAGTGTGTGTAACAGACAGGGTAAGTCATGGTGTCTGCTCTGTTTGGTCTGCTAAACATAAGAACACAATGAATCATGCTTGAAATTGCCCTTTTAAGGGCAGTAAATAAGAACAAGCTGCTGATTCTGGCTAACTAGCTTAAATGCTAAAGGTTGTTTACATCAACGTCTGGCTGTGACTCAAAATATACAGGGGGTTTCCGCCGGACAGGAAGTGATGTCGTCAGCTCACGATGCAGCTTGACTTCTGTTCCTGGTTTAAAAAAAAAAAAAAAAAATTGCAAACCACTGAAACTAACATATGTTTAAAAATGGATGTGAAAACAGTGCTGTTCATTTACATGTTTTTTTATCTGTGGGGATTTTTTTTTCTTTACTTTCGCCTCTCAGGCTTCTGCCGCCGCCCCCTCCTCTCCTCTCTGACAAGGCCGGGAGATTAAGGGGATATGTTACCATCTTGTTTTTTTTCTAAATGGATACACATGTGGCACATCTGGGTCCAAGCCTGACTCATTACTCACTTTTTTATGTTCCATTCTCTGCAGCCATGGCAACTGCTGCATGTTTGGCAGAAAGCTTTTGAAGGCAGTGGAAAAAGAGAGAGAGAGAGAGACGGGGAGAGTGAGTGAGTGAGTGAGTGAGTGAGTGAGGGAGGGAGGGAGAGCAGGCCGGCTCTCAGTAGTTGGCCTACATCCAGTGTAATCATGCCATGGAGCTGAAATGAGGCCTTTGGCAGCACACCAGGTTTCTGAGAACAAAGATGTGAGCTTCTAATGTTGGCGGTGGGGCCTGCTTGGCATCCTTTGCCATTTCCCAGCAGCCCTTGCCTTGGCCGACTGCCAGCCAACAACCCTCCCTCCCTTCCTCACCCCCCCCCCCCTCCCCTCTCTCCTTCCCCCTGCTGGGACTGCAAAGAGGATCAGAATAAAGAGAGAGACTTGTTTTTCACTCGCCTCTTGCTCTGGCCCAATGACATCACCTCTGCAGCCTCCAGCCCCCAGATTCCAGCCGCCCAGCACATTCCCCCCCCCCCTCTTCTGTTGCTTTCGACCCTCCATTTTATTTGAATTCCACCATTTTATACCTTAACTCACATGTTGTGATCATCGTGAATCATCTTTCTCTGATTTATTTTAAATCCTTGCAGTGCAGAACGGCGTCTAAAAATAGCTGCGTAAACAGGATGTATAGTAGTTGAGAGGGGGGGGGGGCGGGGGGGATTGTGATAATCACCATGGTAACCTCTCTCTCCTCTTTTACACATGCAGGCTGCACCCCATGTAAAAGGAGATATTTGTTAACCTCCTCCTCACACTGTCCTGTTATAACCTCCCTTTGTGTTGGTGCAACATGTTACAGTTCAGTTTGATGCTCGCCTCAGCAACTTGCTCTAAAAAAAGGAAGAAGGGGGAGGGGGGGTTATATAACATAAATGTTGATGGGGAGAAACACAGGAAAGGCACATCCAGCGCGCCACATGCTACTTAGGCAGAAAACTTCTTAGAGAATTAGTAATGATTCTATGAATAAAAGATGGATGATATATAAAATTTAACAAGGCTCAGAAGAAAAAATAACACAACAACAACAACAAAAAAAAAAAATATAACGTCATCTCATCAGGTCCCTGTGATGCTGTCACATGCTGGGTATTCCCCTGACTGTCACCTACGTCTCACTCTTTATTTAGCTGCTTCAATGTCCACATTTACATACAGAGCTCACAGAAAACAACTGCTTTGTATAACCTCCTCCATCTGGTTTTGGTGGCTGGATGAGTCTGTGTCACACTGCGGTGATTCTTTTTACTGTCTACATGCACATCAATCATCTGTCTGTCTTTGACCTTTGTTCAGAAAAAAAAAATTCTTATTATAGACTCAGGTCATTTAGGTTGATTTAATTGAATCTCAGCATGCCACTGACTTGCATAATATAGCTGTGCAGCTATTTGCTTGCACAAACATCCACTGAAGGATCAAAGCTACACTTTCCCACCAATCTTAAAGAATTTCCCACAACAGTTGTTTCCTAACTGTGTCATAAAGCCTAACAACAATTCCTTGTGTTGTTTGCCCAACAGGGACTATTGGGATTTGAGTGAAAACTATGATGGGAAGCAGCGTGCCTGAAGGTAAAAGGTGTGCTCATTCATATATATATATATATGTCAAGTGTCACGTGGAAACAGTATGTGGACACAAAGAGGCTTTTATTTTGTTTATGGAAACCCTTTGAAGAGAAAAGCCTCTTGCCACAGATCTGCAAGGCAGGCAGGGAGCCAAATGGCCTGATGTTCCATAGATGGGTGAGGCGGATGAGGGTACGTGACTAAACATCTTGCTTCCTCTTTCTAACGTCACATGGACTTGCACAAACATATCCTGCTTTGTGTCTGCAGGTTTTCAGACTCATTGCCCCCCCCCCCCACACACACACACAAAAAGGCCTAAGGCTTTAAAAAAGAAAAGAAAAGAAGAAGCTGCAACAGAGCCCAAATGAGAGGGAGGAATCAGAACCACTGGGACACTCCTCTGGTTCAAAACCTACACTTTTACTTCAGGGGATTTTGCCTGGGTTTTTGGTATATGACCTGTTTCTAGTAACACTTCCTCCTCCCCTCCTCTACTTTTCTTTTCACATAAAAACACATGCAACACAGCACAGTCTTGTGTCAGACTAATATCTGCAGTGGCAGATTTGGACTGTGGGCTGAGCTATATTCACGCTGTAACCCCAATCCATTCAAGGTTTACAACACTCACAGGCTGGAAATCCCCACCTCATGACTGAGCTTCCTGCTTACTGGCTAATGGAGGCGCGTCTCTCTCTCTCTCTCTCTCTTTGTACTAACAAAGCCAGGAAAATATAACCACACAGTTGCAATAATTAACAATAATATTACTTCTTCTGCTGCTGCTTCTGCACAGATTTTACATTGCAGTGGTTGTTTTTCTTTCTTTCTTTCTTTTTTTTTTTTTGTTGTTGCGTCGACCCACCTCATTCATTGCATATAGTAGTAGCAGCTCGTTGCGTCGTGGCGCTGTGTGTGCATTGAGAAAAACAAGCCTGAACCGGATAATGCTCTGAATTTAGGACAAAGCAGCAACAACAGCAGCAGCAGCAGCAACCGGAGGCGGTCGGTCTATATATATTTATATAGCCTATATATATATATATATATATATATATACATACATATATATAAACATCAAAATCTCCTTCATGTTGTCGCAGGCTGGTGTTACCATCGGAACCATTTTAAATCCCAATAAATATTAAAAAAAAAAAAAAAAGAAGGAGCTGCTGCTGCCGGGTTATTCCCTTCAGTCTTTTTTTTATTTATTTTTGGCAGAAGCTCAAGTGATTAAATTAAAATACAAAAAAAAGGAGAGTGACAGAGGCTGCAGTGGTGTGTGTGAGAGAGAGAGAGGGGTGAGGAAGAGGAGGAGGAGGAGGGGGGGGGGGAGAAGAGGAGGGGGGGGGTCTGTCGAAGAAATCAAGTCAATAGAAACTGAAGTGGAAGCAGGCGTTTATGTGACGTCACTGGTCCACATTGAGCCAGCAGTGAGTGAGTGGAGGCAGAGAGCCGCGCGCTGCAGCGAGGCGCACACCGACATGAACTGCTGCCTCTGAAACGTCAACCGTGTTGCTCTAAAAGTCGACTGAGGACGAGTTTACTGTTTTGTTTTGTTTTTGTTTTTTTGTTTTTTTTAATCCCCCTCTTCTACACGAACGGAACTTGATTTTTGTTCGTAATTTTTTTTTTTCCGGGGAGAAGAATAAGAATAAAACAACACACAGCAGCAGCAGCAGCAGGAGGAGAAGAAGGAGGAGAAAAAGACGCACATTTTGGGTTTTCTTTCCGGACGGCCAGCGTTATGTCGTCCGCGGCGGTCGCTGCTTCTTCCAGGAGGCAGTCGTGTTATTTATGCGACTTGCCCCGCATGCCTTGGGCCATGATCTGGGATTTTACCGAGCCCGTCTGCAGGGGATGTGTCAACTACGAGGGAGCAGACCGCATTGAGTTTGTCATCGAGACGGCCCGGCAGCTTAAGAGGGCTCACGGCTTCCAGGAGGGCAGGTCTCCCGGGCCGGGGAAGTCTCAGCTCTCCGGGAAGGAGATCCAAGGGATGAACCACGCTGCGGCGGGAGACCCGGGCTCCCGGCCGCCGCAGCCTCTGGACCGCTACCCGCTCTCCTCCGACCGCCCGCCCAGGCTGGGTCCAGAGTATCAGTCTGGCAGGCAGGCGAACGGCATTCCGGTCCCCAATGGATTTCCTAAACCTGACGAGCCACCAGAGCTGAACCGCCAGAGCCCCAACCCGCGCAGGAATAGCACGGTGCCCCCGAATCTAGTGCCTTTGGTTAACGGGAACGTGCCCCCGGTGCACGCCGTTAACGGTAGACCGGGCCAGATGGGGCTTCCCTCCGCTCTAGCGGCCGGTAGTCCCGCCGATCTGGGCAAAAGACCCGCCTCGGTCTCCAGCACCGAGCACGACAGGGAGGTGAAGGAGAAGCACAGACCGGACAGCCTCACGCCGGAGATCGCAGAGAGCCACAAAAACAGGGCAGAGCCGGAGTGGATGGGCAAAGGCAAGACTGTGAGGGACCTGATGGCTCTGCACACGTTCGACAGCAGGTTCAAGAAGGACCATGCGGCCATGCAACAAAGGGTTATGGGCTACGAGGCCAGCGCCACGGCGTCAAAGTCAGGTGGGCTCCCAGCAGTGTTTAAACACCATCATTTTTCATTTGTCATCATGTCAGAGTTGCATAAATGCATTTTCTTTTGTGTGTGTGTGTTTGTGTTTGTTGTTATTTTGTAGCCTGTGTGGTGCAGCAGGAAATGGCACAATAAATGCACATGTCCCTTCCAGTGTAATAGTAGATCCCTGTATGAGCTGTGCAACTGAACTGTTGTGTGTTTTAACCCTTTCCCACCTCCAGACAGAGGCAAACATCCCCGGAGCATGAAGAGAAAAGCGTCACCTGAACCAGACGGAGAGGGGACAGCCGTCAAGCTCAATGGAGAGGGACAGCAGTGGTTACCACCACCTACCGACGGACTGAAAATGCCTCCAGTTCCCCCTCCAAGCTTCGCCTCTCCCCCTTCCACAATATCCCCCCACTCCCGCACCACCCCACCTGAGGCAGCCCAGAACGGCCAGTCCCCTATGGCGGCTCTCATCATGGCGGCAGACAATGCAGGTGGGAACAGCTCTCCCAAGGACGCCAACCAAGTCCACTCCACCACCAGGAGGAACAGCAGCAGCCCCCTCTCACCGTCCTCCATGAATCAGAGGAGGCTGGCTCAGAGAGAGGCGTCTGGTGCGGGTACACCCCACGGGCCAGGCATGGACCAAGTGCACCCCCAAAGCATTCCGGACTCCTCGGTACCCGGCAGCATACCTCTGTGCTGCACGCTGTGCCACGAGCGTTTGGAGGACACACACTTTGTTCAGTGCCCGTCTGTGCCCTCTCACAAGTTCTGCTTCCCGTGCTCGAGGGAAAGCATAAAGCAGCAAGGTGCCACGGGTGAAGTGTACTGTCCGAGCGGAGAGAAATGTCCCCTGGTTGGCTCGAACGTACCGTGGGCTTTCATGCAAGGAGAAATCGCCACCATCCTGGCAGGAGATGTCAAAGTAAAAAAGGAGAGGGACCCTTGATTTTGTGTGAACACTTCTTTTGGGGGAGGGGGAAGCAAAAAATATGAGTATAAATATATAAATATCACATACATACCATTCAACAAACAAACTAACGGACTTGTACATATTGGACCCAAGGGAAGAGTATACTTCGTAAACATGGTTGTATAATTTTTGATTTTTGAATACATTGTGTTTCTATATTTTTGAAGATAAAGGTATGTACTCATTATAATGAACTACGTTCCTCTTTGTTGATGTTTAACAAAAATTCTTGATGTACTTCTAGGTCTGGTGGCAGTTCCTGTTTAACGTAGAATGTGACTAATGCTACTCTACGAGCACTTGGCAAAACTAAAAATGCTTTTAGCTGTACTTGTATGCACTTGTTTAAAAATTGCCAAATACAATTTCTGATCTTGTATGAACTTTATTGTCTGAGCTTGCTTCATTTGAGCGAATAAGCTGTGCCAGGGCTATGTGTGTGTGTGTGTGTGTGTGTGTGTGTGTGTGCACCGGACAGATAGGAGGGCTCTTGATACGCCAGGCTTGTTGTGACGGCTCAGGAGACTTGATTTACGCTGCACAACATAAGTAGGCTACTGTTTCAGGCTGCAGGACGGCACACACACACACACACACACATGCACGCACATGCACGCACGCCTCTCATGATTCATGGAAGAACAGCGTGGCTGTAGAAAAAAAAACACACACAAAAACACATTGTCCCAAGTTTGTTTGTGCTTCACTGTAACTGATTGCAGTGTACAGAAATAGGTGCCAAGTCATGTTCAGTCAGCTGGAATCTGTTGAGTCAGTAATGAGAAAGTGCATGAATGTCAACATGATACCAAGCACGTTGTGTAACCACAAATTTGGACTTTTGCTGCACTCCAGATGATTTTTTATTTTATTTTTTTTTTTGTCTTTTTGTTGGGCGCCTTATGTATGCTAATTGTGTCTGACATTATAAAGGTGTTTTCAAACAATCAGCCGTTGACAAATCACAATAATAATAATAATATTATAGGCTACTTATGAATAAAAATCTGCATTTACAAAACTAAATCTCCAAAGGATTTAGGATGTATTTAGCTCCATTGGCTAACATCACTGATGTGTCTTCCTCATGTATTTCTGTGTGTAAACAAGCCAGCCTCCCTCCCCTTCAAATGCAGATTCATGGCCATAAAACCAGCAGCAGCAGCAGCAGCAGCAGCTCTGTCCCCTGTAATGGCAGACTCAGACTCATCTCTACGGGACGATGAGCAGCTTATGGGGTCGTTAAGTGACAAACTGCAGTCACTGTGAAGCTATCTTGAGACAAAGAAGTCTCACTCTGGTGTAGCTGACATGGAGGATACCATCTATCTGAGTGTTGCGTAATTATGTTGAGACATGATCTGCTTTCTTGCTGATGTTTTTATCAGGCTTTTTTTCAGGGTAAACACTGATGCTGTTCTGAGGATTTATTGATTCATACTTTACCCCACTGACTTATAAACTTCATGGTGTCCCGATTAGCTTATTGAAACCAGACCCCCCCCCCGCCCCCCACCCCCCCCCCCCCGCCTTCCCACCATTGAACCATCCCAGATATTTATTGTCTTCAGATAAAAATAACTCTAAAGCATGATTTGAGGAAAAACCTGTGCACATTTTCACATCACAGCTTTTTGTTTATGTCTTTTTTTTTTCCCTCTTCTTTGGAAAGTTATCTTATCAGTTGGACTTTAAAACCAGAAACACAGCCCTCTTTGATAAAAGCCTGACTCTTTACTGTGCTCATCAACAACACACCCACTCTATATTCCAGCTTACAAACTGTGTTGTCAGAGATTTTTTTTTTTTTTTTATTATTGAATGGCTTTTTGACCTAATTGTACCGTGTCACATTGTACTGGCGGACATATTAAAATTGCCACATGTGAGAATTATAAAAGATAAGAGCCATGTTTCTCCTTATAGTATGATGCAATGGGACATAAAAGAGCATTTGTTTTCTGTCTTTATGACAGCAGAGTCAATACGCTGTTTGTTCAGTGGTGACTAAAATAGCCTGCGCCTGTATCTAATGCAGTGATAATGTGTCCCTGGAAGTGGGGTCTGTCATGACACAAACGCTGTGGCGTTGCATAGCTACCGGTGGAATCGGTGCACACAGCAGATGCTCCGGTGCAGCCTGTCGATTCATATGCAGGGAGGGAACATAATAGTTTCAGTAAACAACAAGGTCGAGCAGAGTTGATGTTTTAGCTCTATTATTTTTTTTTTCAGGATTATATATATGTTGTTTTGTTTTTTTTTGTTTACACTCCTGCTTCAGTGAATCGTCTGCTCTGTTTTTCAATGCGATCACACAGGAGCCATTTGTGGTTAATGACTCACAGGTTCTCATTTTGTTTACTTACAAGAACCTTCAGGGATTTTTTAAATGTTTAAGCTTACGAGGCAAACATCATTTGACTGTGTTGCCTCAGAGTATTTTATGGAAGGCCTGGTGAGACATTTTGTCTGAGGCTGTGCCAGGTGAATTCCAGGTGAATCAGTTACAGTTTGAAGGGAGGACGCAGTTTGAAATATCCTTGCAGCCGTACTTTGTCAGCAACACATTGCTTAATCAATGACCATAAAATCCTTCATTGACTGTTTGATTGATTTACTTGACGCAATCGTGTTAATCAAGCTAAGTGAAAGGCGGTAACAGGTCGGCCTCTCTTTGTAATGGTTAACTCAGCTGTAGGCAGTGTTACACAAAGATTGTGGTGTGATAGTAGAACTGTTGTTGTTTCTGAGGCCATGAGGTGCTTTTTTCTCTTTTTTTTTATAGCTCTTCTCAGATATGTGGCTCCAATTACAACACCTTAATATCCAAATAAATACTCCAAAATTACACAAAATGCTGTCAATAAAAACCATAATCACATTTCTTTTTGTTAAAATCAGCAGCCAACCATAACACTAATGCTGACAGCAGTGAAAAACCCAACACATTCTAATCCTTTTTTTTTTTTTTTTTTTTTGTTTTACGTTAAAACGTTGAACATGGTCCAGTAGGTGGGTGGAGGGAGAGGGAATGGCATGTGTGGGAGACAGTGAAGCACTCAGTGTAGCCAGCTGTTTCACTAATGAATCTATGTTTAGCACAATAAATCAAAAGGCATGCTCGTGCTGCTGTAATCCCCCTGAAAGCGAGCAGAGACAGGGACGCGCCAAAAGGGGAATCTGGTCTACATTTCTCCACTCCCAGTATAACTGATCCGCACGGTTAATTTTAGACCTGTCAGGGAAAACAAGGTCACAGCAAATGTTGTATCGAGGACACGCTCAGATCTGCCTCTTTTTCTTTTCATCAATCAAAGTTTCCCTTTGGTACCCGAGCTCGGGTTCCTGTGAGACTAGTAATGACGGTTTCTGTTCTCTGCATCGAGGGGAGAGGCTGGAGCTCCAACCGGCAATTAGGAGGAGCACGGCTGAATCCGCAGGATGTGTAAAATTTCCCTTCTGATTCTTGGCTCAGCTCAGAGGGGAGTTTTTTTTCTTTTACATCTGACTGGCCTGTTTACCATGAAGGCCTGCAAAGTTAAGATGATTACAATGCTCAGTGCCAAATGTTTTTTTTTCTCAGACAAAAAAAGCAGGTTTTCTGTGCTGGAATGTGCTGTTTTTGCCCCTATTTCCATCATGTTTTTAAGATATTTTAAGTCATTTTTTTTGTTCTTCTTGTTTGTATCTACATTTCTTCACATCGTCAGTGCTATTTGTAATTTCCCCATTTTTTTTCCTTGTGATCTACAGATCTCTCTGTGTGCCTTATCATTCCAGCAGTCCTTTTCTTTTCGACTGGTGGTTACACTCAACCTCCCCGTATTCCTGTATTCTTCTATTCTGCTGTGAATCAAGTCTGTGAAATGGAAATGAGGACTCTCGCTCTCTCTCACTCTCAGTCTCCCCCTCTTTCCAGACATCAGAACGAGGCTATGCCTCCAATGTTTTTCTCAGATCTTGGAGTGCTGCCAAATCTTATAAGTGGAGCAGAGAAAGAAAGAGAGAGAGAGAGGTGGAGGAGGAGGAGAGTGAGCAGAATGCAGAGGAGGCGTAGGACAAAAAGATGAAAGGAGAGAGGATGAAAAATGAACAAGGGAAAGAGGCAATGTGAGAGATGAGGACAAAGCATGGGACTGATCCAAGAGCATTTGGGCTTTTTCTCATCTTATAGCCGAGCCCAGCACAATCCCTCCATTTTCTGCTGAGCAACTACTCCTAGCTTCTGGCTCAGTATCAGCTGATAAGACGGCATGCTGCTACTATGCCAAATGAAAAATAGGAGGCGAGTGAGGGGAGCGTGTTATCTCTTGTGATCGAGAATATTACAGAATAAAACAATATGGCTGCAAAATATAGCAAACAAGGGGGCTCCATTTGTGAAATTTGTTAAATGTAAAAATAGCCCTGCAGGTTTTCACAATGACAAGAGATCCAAACGTGGATAGAAAGAGCCAGGACTTCCATTTTAGTCTCGCTGAACTCTACCTTCCAGGCGTATATTTTGGGCTTCTGGGAGGTGCATGCCAGTCACAGTAGTAAGATGCTTGTTGCCACCTCTGACACGCCATGCTAAAGTTAGAGTTAGCTGTCAGTGCGAGCTTCTAAAAGTAAACAAGTGAGCAGCTTTCGGTCTAGAAAGATCCTCAGTGAGACTTTTAGTGCTTTAGAGAGGAAAAACATCACAAATGAGCTACAGTTCTTCAACACAGTGGGTGTATTCTCAGAGACAGGGAGCCAGACCTTTTCAAAAACACTGATGCAATCACAGTGATTGACTGTCTGCCGGTGTGTTGCTCAGAAATGTGCTGTCTTCATCTGTGTGGCTGTTTGGCTGAGCTGTCAGCTCTGTAGTGTGTGAGTGTGTAAAGGGATGCAGTAGGGTAGGTAGCAGGTGACTGTCCGTCTGTCTCTGCGCCCCGCAGATGCTCGTTTAATCGGCCGAGAGGCTGGATGTGACGGTTTGCGAGGGCCATCTGAGCCCTAAAGATGAATAACGATACATGGAAACACAAAACGAGCCGCGAGCAGGAGGTTAAAACGATCACACAGAGGTTTCTGGTCATGTTTTAGCAGGATCTGAGCGTCCTGATGGGGAGGACGAGGTGGTGGTCTGATGAATGTCTGGGGTGTGTCAGCAGATCCGTGCTGATGTTTGCTCTCCTTTTCTTGCTCTTCTCTCTAGTGCCGCTATGGCCGCCGACTATTATCGTCAGTTCATGCTGGGACACAGCTCTCTCAGTGTCTGCATGCAACGAGATCAGCTGCCTCCACCGCAACCACACAATTAAACTTTCACCGTGGCGTTGCTAAACAACAAAGTAACACACAAAAATGTCTGAGACAACTTTTATGTGCTGCATAAATCCAGGATTCCTGAGAGATCCTCAGAGCGTCGTACACCACCTTCCATCTCCTTGAAGGCATACTGTTGTCAGAAGATAAGAACAACACTCTTAGATGTGCTGTCACATTTGTTTTTATCTTGTGTACGTGCCCACACATGCACATATGTACTCTAACACAACCATCCACAAACTCTCTTTGTATGTTACATAACTGTGAGTGGGAGCCATTTCTCCTCTGAGTGCTAATGTTGTTGTCAATCAAGGCTTATAGTGGCAGCCACTGAACCATCCCCACAGAGGCAGGATAAAGCTTTTGTTCAGGCCCTCTTGCCAATCTGTTGTCTTTTCTGTTTGTTGGAAATCATTTTCTTGTTTACGTCGTCTTCCAGCCATGGAACATTTAGTTAAAGGAAGCGAGGAGAGAGGTCAGGTCAGCAGTGGGGGAACAAGCAGGGCCTGTGTTTGACAGGTGTGTTCTATTATTGGAGCTGGTGACTTGGAGTGTGTTACACAACCGCGTTGGTTTATTTAGGACGCTAGCAGAGCTTTTGGAGTATCTGATAACTTGGGCATAGCATGTCACAACAGGTGTTGGGGTGGGGGTGATGGGGGGAGGGGGGGGGGTTGGGTACAGTAAATAAGAGACAGGGTTTTCTTTTTTGTTTTTGTTTTTATAGCTCAAGGATGATAGATTGAAATTCGGAAGCGCTCGGAGGAAAGCATTCCCAAATTGAATTCTGTGGTACTGGCACAAAAGGCAATCCAGCTATTTTGATCCAACAAAAGCACACTCGTATTTAGCCATCATGAAATAAAGTATGCTAATGACAGGTTGTGCTTTATATACTGTATACATGTCTGCTGCTCTGTAATGATATAATCACAGAGCAGAAACAGCAGCCGTTCCCCTCCCTTGTCCTCCTCTTTGGCTGGAATGTGCAGGGGGAGAAAAATGATCCAATGTCATCCGGAGTGATGGAAGCTTCTCTGTTGAGCCAGAGGGGATATGTTCAGGGGAGGGGGTAGAGAGAGAGAGAGAGAGAGAGAGAGAGAGAGAGAGAGAGAGAGAGAGAGAGAGGGAGAGAGAGAGAGTGAGCGGATATTTCTGGTTGAGTGTGAGTTTGAGTAAGTCCGGGCACCAAGCCAAGCATGCCGATGGAAGGGAGAGAAGGGAGGGGCGGGAGGGTTTTAGAGAGAGACAGAAACCCTTTTGGGCTGGCGCACTGTCAGCTTCACTAGCACACAGCTGCTTCTGGAAAATTCTGCACCCTGCCCTACTAAACCACCAGGCATGACATGAATAACACGAATGGCCTAGCCATCAACAGCGGATACTTTTTCTTTTGACGCGGGCCTAGCAGACTGGTACAAATGCCCTGGCCTTGCACATAGTGGAAAAATCAACAATGAAGGGGACACCGGGGCACAATGTGGAAATGAAATCCCGGGTTTAGAAGGCTTTGTCTGGACAAGGACGCAGTTGACACAGACCCTGAGGGCTTTGCAAAAGGCCGTGTAACAAAATGCCAACTGATGTGTTTTGATGGGGTTACTTGTTCACCAGCCAGTCACTAATTGGAGAGTAGGAACCCACTAAATTGCTTTCAGTCAGTGTGGAGCTTTTGAGCATTTCCTCTCCAAGCTGTGTGTGTCATTTATTCTGCAGCAAAACAAAGGCGTGAACTGGCCTAGTGTGTGTGTGTGTTTCTATCATAACCAGTCAACACTCGCCCTGGATCCTAAGTACAGCCTTAGCAGCAGTGTGAGATGAGATAATGCTAGCCCTTATCCCCACCATGAGGTTGTTAGCCATGCACGGCCCTCTGTGCTGTTGACATTTCCCTGCCCGACCCATGTGAGCACACAGGGCCAAGGAGGCTCCTCTTAGGCTGTCTGTATCCATGGCTGATAAAGAGGTGAGTCAGCCTCTCATCTATCCCGCTCTACTCCTCCTCTGCCTGGCAATACTCTTACCCTTAACCCCTGTCATCCTCGCTCACAAGGCCTTATGTGTACATCCAGCACATGGTGGTTTGTATAAATAGCAGTGACCGCGTGGTTCGCCGCTGACACCTGACATTTTCATGCCCCAGCAAGCCGCTGATACATTTGGCACTTGGCACGCATTCTTCTCCCGGGTTTATCCATCTGTTGATGTAGAACCCAACCTCCCCCTCTTCCTCCCCCCCTTCAGCCACCACTACTATGTTCTTGTAACATAACACGAGGCTCGCCTTTCCCTCTATTCATCTTAACATGCACGCACTGCATGGCACAGACTTCACCCCTCCCTCCTCCATGTTTTTTTTTTTTTCTCTTTGGCTCTTACTCGCTCTCCCCTCCCTGGTCGTGCTGTCTTTCTTTTCCTCTCTCTCTGCCTAACAACCCCCCCAACAAACAAACACACACACACACACAGACAGACAATCCACCCAAGTCATTAGTCTTCAGACTGGCGTTCAGCTGGTTTCACAAACCCATCACGATGGGTGAACAACAAAAAAAAAGCGAGATGGGAATTGTGTGAAGCTGGAGTGATAGCAAAAGACAGAATGTGAGATTGTGTGCAGGCAGGGTGCTTCCTGGCTGCCTGCCAAGCTCCAACAGCAGCAGCAGCAGCACTGCAGCATGTCAATATGTCCGTTGCCAGGGAAACAGGGAGAGCACATACACAACAACACAATCCATAGAAAAAGCCTTATCGCTACACCGTTTCCTCTCTCTCTTTTTTACAGCTAAAACTGGACTCCTCTCCTCTCCTGTCCAGCCAAGGGCGTCACCAGGAGGGAGTGATGATGAAACACCCACAAATCACAACCAACCTCTGCACACAAGGGCTCAGCTAACCTACAGGAGGGAGCTGCTGCTGCTCCAAGTGCAGTGACATCGGCATGATACTTCACTGACTTCCCACCCACTTGTACTTATTGTGCAATTAGGTAACTGAGTGTTGATATGAGCTATTTGCAGAGGTGTTCTAAAATGTTTCAACCTTTGTTTTGCGTGAATCATCCATACACACAAACAGTAGTACACAGTCTTTTTTTTTTCAGCCACCTACATGAGATTACAAATACAAAAAAAGGAACAAATCTGCATATGTTATTCCTGTTAGTCATGGAGAATTACTTGACATGTCCTTTGCAGAGTGTGAATTTCTGTGTCCTTTCTGCACATGTTATTAGCTTGTAGCCTGCAGCAAAAAGCTTGGCTGTGAGTTATTACTGGCAGGTCTATACTCCTCCATCAGACATTGTGAAAGAATGACCTCAGATACATCAGCGAGGCGGCAGCAGCAGCTCTGTTGCAAAGTCACAACTTGCAACATAAGTCATGTGTTTTAGTGTGTGTAGCAACCTAATCTCAAGCGGTGACCTTGATCAAAGCTGTGACTGCTCTGTCTCTGTAGTGCTTTTGTTCATTTATTGAAGTAAAATACATTTATCTCATTGGTTCATGTGGGAACAGCCTGTGTTGTTCAAAGCATATTGTAAGCCAAGCTGTGTAGTGAGCACAGCAAAAAGTTCTTTTTTTATCTCTGTGTGTTTATTAATACAAAAAGAACCTTAAATGCATCATGAGGTTGTAAAATTAGAAATGTGTTTAACAATGAGGCCCTAAGAGCTTGTTTATATTACACAGCAAATCATTTTCATGTGTTCAAGTGAAGCTACTGTGTAGCTGAAGGACAGCTAAAGGACAACTCTGTCAGCCACACCTAAGCTTGGCACTGTTATCCAAGTCTGGCTCCGTCTGTGCTCGTATCACCGGAGGGGGAAGGGGGTGTGCCAACTATAGCGCCTTAGTACTTTTCAGAACTCTATCTGTGCCTGCGAGTGGTCTAACAGCTGCTGCTGCAGTGTCTGAGCTTGCTCGGGGATGCGGATGAAAGTGCTGATGTGTCCTGTTATTTTGGGTTGTGTGGTGCCCTGAAGGGAGGTGGGGTGGGGATGGGGGGGGGGGTGGGGGGGGCAAGGAATTTTTAGAGGAGGCCGGGCAAGATTGTTAGAGGGTGAGGGGGGAGAGTGAGTGTGGGGGTCGTGGCCAGAGGGTATCTTAGCAGAGAGTTACTTCCAGAATGCAATGTGACCCTCGCCGCCACATGGCGCAATGGGAGTCCTGGGGAAGGGGGGGGGGGGGGGGGGAGAACTGCTGACGGTATGGACCACAGAAATGACACATGCTCGCTGTATCTGATTATTGGTGGTTTTTCTGTTGGTTGTGAAGGGAGGTGGGT